>JADDOH010019749.1:0-14416 GCA_016648135.1 Agrypnia vestita | reverse complement strand
TGATATATATTGATATATTGATGCCACTCGCTCAAAATATAAATATTTTGCAATGAAAACTTTTTTAAATAATGTTTAAATAATTAATTATTATATAGAAATTAATTAAACAAACTATCACTACCAATATTTCCAAAAAAATTCTTGAAAATATTTTTTTTTTTTAACGAGTTACCTTACCCCCCCCGTTAAAATACAACTCACATAAGATCAAGATGTGCAAGTTAAGCATAACGACAAAATATACAAGTTCCAAAATTTTGATAGATGTGGTAGTCTATCGTGGGTGGAATTGGTGAACCTTACATTGACTAAAGTGATTACTCAAGCCAGCCGTGTGATAGGTCGTAAGCCCTATGAATACCCGAAAAGACTTCCGCACCTACTATCCCATATAAAAAATATCTTCGTCGTCTAAGTAATTTGTTTAGTTATTTGAATAGATCCCTAAGTCCTAGAAATGTGAGGCGAGAACTGCCCCGGTTAGAATTAGAAGAAGAAAAAATAGAACAATTGAGAATTTCATGAAAAGCTATATGAAAGCGAATAGGGCAAGATTGCTATGCTGGAACCTAAAAGCCTATACCTGCGGAGATGCGTCATTGTCTAAGCTTAAAATAAGATCAAAAATGTCTGGAGTTCTGGATGAATGATCAATGGGATCCCTCACACGACATCAAAGACAAAATAAACATGTATAGATGACATGAAACTAAAGCGAGATTATATTCCGTAACAGAGATTTATTTTAAGCCTACGAATGCGTTATTTCGATGTTATACTGGTAATTTGTGTCATAAATAAAATCATGCATTTATAAAAAAATATTTTCAATGATATTTTCAAGCAAACCAATGGAAACCAATTCATAATGCCTAAATGTAAAACAACCCAAATACAGCATCACTATATTTATAAAGCCATTAATTACTATAATAACTTACCTATCGAGATACGATGCATCAGTAACCTCTCAGAGCAAATCAAAAAAATTAAAATTTTCCTAAAAGCAAACTTAAATTCATAAATCATTTAAACCTATAGCTTTTTTCAAAATAACTCCTATACTTTCATTATCAATTTACCTTTTTACTATATTAATAAATAACTTGTATACACTATGTACCTATATATTATAACAAGGAATAAGAACTGTGGCTCCCTCATCAGACTCAAGAGCTTCTCTTCACTGATGAGGTCTACATGGCTACCAAATATTTTTAAAAAATGTTTAATCTGATATGTTATATATAAAAACTGTATTTGTACCATAAATTAAATAAATTTAAAAAAAAAAATTTAAAAAATATTTGAAGTCATTATTCTTTAAATGCATTGTGAGGTTAAGTGCACGGGATGCAACAAAATGCGCGCGCATCATGCAACGGAACATTTTAACACATTTAAGTCACGACTCGCCAATCAAACGCTAGTGTGGCGCTTTTTTGATTGTGATTTAACAGGCACGTGCATTGAGGATACTAAAGCTTGACATAAACGTTAATATATTGTCGCGGGACGGCAATCAGAAGAAATTTCGCACATTCCGAATCCCTTGTAATTTCGCTTTCGGAGAACACTATGGAAAGCTCTAGGATAGTCTAAAATCTTCGCGAAACGTCAAAAAATACTAGAACACTCTAAAAGTGACGAAAACCTCATTCTAAATACAAAAATAATCTAAAAAATTCGAAATTACCAGCATTTGGATATAAATAGCCGAACTGTGCCGCGGCGCAAGGAAAGTTGTGTTTTCACAGTTTGTTCGGTGCGAAGTCGGCCGCGAGGCATCAGTCACTCAGGCGAGACATTCAGGATGGCCAGTCGTGAGATAATTAAAGCGATAAATATCTCTTACCCATCGATAATAAAGTGATCATATACGAAGTGACACATTGCAAAATAGTGTAGGTGACTTTGTACATTGATTGATTAATTAATCATTAATAAGTAAATCGCTAATTAATTTCCCGGATTTTCTTTTGCCTCCCGCAATCAAGATCCGTGATAAAATAATTTGGAAAAAAACATCTAAATTAAATATTCACGTCAAGAAAATAATAATATATTAATGACAATACGCTTAATAGGAATATCACGATAAACATATTTTATTTCGATTTTTAATCAAAAATATCATGCGTAAAAAGCATGCTTCAGTGTACTCACTACACGTCTCAGATATTTAACCAATAGCAATTCATATAAGTAACGACATAAAGTCGTAAGAAAATGGTGTTATGAAAATCGCATACGCTCCAGGCGCTAGTCTTAATTATTGTTGTTTGTTTTCTATTTGGTAATTCATTTTTATTATTACATTTTCATATTACATTTGCGATCAAATTCATCATGTTTTTGGCATATGTTTAATTACCTCGTAGTGTGAATTTCGCGATTTGCTGAAAGTATATATGTAAATGAAATTAAGGTTCCGTATATATTCGAGAACACATTCATATTTGTGAAGTTATAATTTTTCAGAACAAAGTTCTGTGAAATTTTTAAATCAAATTAATTAATCAATTAGAAAGATATACAGAAAAATCTAATTCACGAAAAAATATTAGGTTACTACTGGGATTCGAACCCGGGTTACCTCCTTTCCGGGGCCGGTTAATAAAAATAAGAATTACATATAAGGTACGGCCCCTGATAGGAGGTGACCTGGGTTCGAATCCCAGTAGTAACCTAATATTTTTTCGCGAATTAGATTTTTCTGTATGTCTTTCTAATTGATTAATTAATTTGATTTAAGGTTCTGTGTTTTGTGAGAAGATCATTGCACATCTCTCGAAGCGTGATCTCCGCCACAATTTATGTGTGGTGCGTAAATGTGTGCGACAACAAATAGACGTGAATGAATGGTGACATGGATATACAGGATGACCAGAAAATATTCACGGTTGGTTAAATGTTGAATTTATTGCAAGTGAACAGAGGTCTACATTTTCTCTTTTTCATACAAGCAAGACATTTTAGCCATTTATGGAGAACTATCATTGATGGAAATTCAAAATTATGTTGCAAAGTATTACAACACAGCAGGTAGTTTTTTATTTCTATTTTATTTATTTATTTATTTATTCAGAAATATATCAGACGCAAGTTAATGATATATATGAATAAGAGCATGACTTATCAGAATCGAATATATTGACTTGTGTGTATATTTCACATAGAAACAAGTTTTATATGTATAATTAATAAGATTACACTAACTTTATGCTTGTAAGTGGCTATCCCTCACCACACACAAGAATTCATAATTCTTTTTGGTGAGGTATATAAATACAAAAAAAAATTGAATTGTAAACATTTTCTAACATTGTAATAAAATATTATAAATATTATTAAGTAAATAAATAAAAATAAAAAAACAATAAGAAGAATATAAAAAAAAAGAACAGCAGTAATAGAATGGAAAAAGTCAAGATAATGAAGTAATGAATAATAGCATGCCTGTCTCAACACAGATATTTCTAGTGAGACAAGCACAGTCCAAATAAAATTTGTTACTTAAAATTAAATAGAAATAAATAAATACAGTAAAAACAATTTAAACTTTATTTATTTATTTATTATAGGTACATACATTTCATGAATACAATATAATATATCGAATCTCAGCCCATACTAGCAAGTTAGTCCTATTTTCATAGCACAAGCGTTTAGCTTAGTTTGAAAATAGTAAGAATATTGATGTGACACGTATTCCGTGTTCGCATCTCTATTTAAAAAAAAAAATAAAAAAATAAAAATAAAAAAAACATTAGATACCCATGTGAAATTTCATTCGTATCTTGGGTCATTATGTATACCAAAGAAATTTATCTTCAAGTAAATAACTATAAACACATCCATTTTTTACCAGCCACAGTACCAAGAACGATCACAGTATATGCGTATGTAAAAAAATCAAAAGCAAGGAGCATTAGGCAGCAAGTACAATAAGCAGTAGACATTATCAGAAGAGTTGTAATCAAATATTTGTACTAACCTCACTTCACAAATACAGATCACTAGAGAAAACCTTTTGAGCGTATTTAAGGGTAGCAGTTATGATAATGAATAGCTTGAATAAGTAAGCTATGGAATGATTTCTATCTGTTGTATATTTTACTTAATTTCTATTGCTCACACAGCTGTATTTATAAAATTTAATTTTATACGAAAAAAATTTAAGAAAATTTCTGAAATTATATATTTCTAAATTGTTTTATCTCGAGATATACGAATAGCGCACATCGTTTCAAATTTTTTGATCAGTATTTCATAAACATCCGATACCAAAAGATGGAGATTTTCTATAAAATGTATTAATACCTTATTGAAAATAAAAATTATCGCTAGTGCGCCAAGATTTATAACATTAAACGGTGGCTAGGTGACACGTGTATCGTTTTTTATGTAAGTTTTATAAGAATATGAATCTGATTGAATATATTTTTTTTCGTTATATAAGTTGATAATATAAATATTCGCATTTACCGAAACTACATACGATATAATGAAGTGTGAAAAAATAAGAAGCGAATGTAATTTTGTCTGTGGCTTATAGAATAGTTAGAGGATCGCTGAGATGATTTGGTCAGGTGGAACGTATGGTAAAGAAGAGGAAGGTAAAGAAAATATATGAGACCAGTATTGAAGGCAACGGAAACAGACAGTATCTACGAAAGACCTGGCATGTTCAGATAAATCAAATATTGGAGGGCGGGCATGTAAAAAGCTTCAACAACCAAAGATCGCTACCTTAGTTTAAGTAAAATGTTATGTGAGATTTACACAATTTTTATAAGCTTTATTCAAAAATTTTACTTTTTTCGTTCCTTCTTCTTCATCTTATGCCCTATCCGTTCAACAGATGTAGGCTATCATCGCTGTATTTACTGCGGCCCGGAACAGCTCCACAGTAGACTGGCCAAACCACCGTCTCAGGTTTTTCAGCCATCATGTTCTCCTTCTTCCAGGGCCCCGTATTCCGGCAATCTTCCCCTGCATTATGAGGTGTGATTTTCATCACATATCGAGATATTAAAGTTATCGGATTTTTATAGTTTTAAATGCTTTTTTCGTGTATTTATTCGAATAATAACATTTATTTAAATATTTATTAGAGACACACCAGGATAACGGGTACACGATAATCTAATAATAAAACATTATAAATGAAGACTATGCCCATTATCTGAATTACAAGTGTCTTCGACACGCTTTAGCAACACGTATTTTTATATTTATGTATGTATATTTTATATGTACATTTATGTTTACTATATATTTAGTGTCTGAATTATGTGTGATCATATAAAATATGTGTATAAATAATTAATTTAATGGATCTATAGTTTCAGGTCATCGTTTAGAAAATGGATATTGTGTATGAGTAAATTTTTGATAGATAATAAGGTGTCTGCAAGAATATCAGCATCAGCAGCAAAATGAAATATATAACTTGCCCTAAAACAGGCCAGCCTAGTTGGGTAGTTACATATTTTATTATATGATTGTTTGATAAATTATTATTGTATAATTATATTTGTAATGTAATTTAATTTAATGTTATGTTAAATAAATAAATAAAAAAAATAAAAAATGTTAGGGTCAGCACAATATATGTTCGACACAACCTTGCGGTAGGAGAAAAGTAACCAACATTATTAGTGTGCTGGCTTATTATTAAGAATTTCGGGTTTCTTATACGGAGTTCAACAAGCAAATATACCTACGTCAGATAAAGAAAGAGAATCAATGGCTGCGCTGAGAATCTTGTGTAGCACAACGAGATCGGATATTTTCCGTCGGGACTCAAGTTTCTGCATCTTGAAAAAGGCAAGTCTATCCTCGTAGCTTTGAAGGTTATTGTGTTGACCAGTTTTGTATGACACAATGCGTAGAAACTTTTTCAGCACTCTTCCGATTCTCGCAACATGTTGTGTTGTATAATAAGGTGACCAAAAAATATTCCAAGACACTTGGTACAAGTCGTGAGTAATTCTGGATAACATTTTCAATTGTAACTCTATTCACCTAGCTTTTTTTTGAGTATTTTTCTGTAAATCCACATCTCGAATACTCCAAGTTGCCTCATTAATCCTTCGCTAAGCGTCCATGCTTCCAGTACATAAAATAATATCGAAAACAGCAGAAAACAAACAGAGAGTGCCATCTAATAGTGTTATAATAATAATAAAAATCTCCCTCACGATCAGGTACTACAAGTATTTGAGGATGGCCCTGTTAAAAGCCGCAACAATCGTAGAACGTGTATGAGAAGATGTATGAATGTGGCCGAAGCAAAAGTGGTGTGCCAGGATAGAAGAGTGTGGCGTTCAATCCTCTCTGCCTACCCCTGCAGGGAAACGGCGTGATGGTTAGTTAGTTAGTTAGTTTTATCGACTGGCACAACACTACAAGTGAGATTCTTCACTATAGTTGTCAATTATTCTTGTCTATGACTGTGTAGTTAATCTCTAATTAAAAGCCACGTTTACTGTTTGAAATTTTTATTTTATTTAATACTATATTTAACAAAAAGTTTACAGAAATAACGTCCGTGGCTGCGAAGCGGCCACTGTACCACCTAGCAAAGTCAGTTGGCAAAGCCTAATGCCAGCTATATATAAACACTTGTAAAAATCAATACATAGAAATCAAACGAACCATGAATACCGCAACATTGAGAGTATATCCGCACACAATACAGCGCTTAAACCTAGTTTTAGGCTAAACCGCACTTGTGTTTAAGCTTGTAACACAGTTTAACACAATGTTAAACACTTACGATGAAACTTAAACCTCTTGTGGCTTATAGGTAAGACACGAGCTGCGCGCGACAATTTAAGGCTCCAGCAGGACCACCCGCTCGAGAGGGTGACATCCCTCGTGCGACGAGACGCGCGGGGCGTATCGGGCGATTGTCGCTTTCGCGCAAGTGGCGCGGAACATTTCGTTGCGAGTGTGGTATCGTAACACGTGGTGAATGGTTATAATTATATTCGTAAACAGGTTTTGATGAAACAGGTTAATGGTCTGGGTGTATTTAAATGTTCGAGAAATAATATTGTCAAGTGTCTATGACATGTTGTAGTATTACGTAATTGCGAAATTTTCGTTCTGTAAACCAGGCTTTCTGCATTCTTTTTGATGTTATAATTAGAGTAATTTATTTATTTATATAATTAATAAAAATAGTCTTAGTTTTCACTACTTTTGTATTGAAAAATATCAACATGTTTCAGAGCCCATGACCCCTTCGTCAGGATACAATTGTATGCTAACAAATTACATTGAAAAATCAAAGTAGGTTTAGAAAATCAAAAATAAAAAATTCCAAACGTCACTCAACCAGCTTTCTATACTAATAATAAATTTAAAAAATACATATTAAATAATTAGTATAAGGATAATTTAAAAAAATCGTGTTTATAAATTGATCCATAATAATTGTGATTATTTTTATATAGGAAAAACGTGTAGAAATTTTGAAGTTAAAGTAAAGGAACACTTAAAGTGTTTAAATAGCAATAATTATTCCGAATATGTTAACCATATTTTGGCTATGGATCATTCTTTTGATATTAATAAGGGTTTACGAATTTTATATACAAATTATACAGAATCACAATTTGAAAATAAGAGCGTTAATAGTAAATTGAATATTATAAATAACCAGGTCCCTTTTATAAATAGTTATCTTTTAAATTTATTTTCATGTTATGCAGGTAGCTACTTTATTTTTATTCATGTTTCATATATATTTATTTCTATATTTTGATTACCTATACTTCAATTTTTAAATTTAATTTTGTTAGTATACAATTGTATCCTGATGAAATGGCCATGGGCTCCGAAACGTGTTGATATTTTCAATAAAAAAGTGGTGAAAACAAAGTTAATTATATTAATTATATACATGTAAAATAAAGTTGACAAAATATATGAGAAGATTCGAGATCGTTTTCTATATAAGAAATGAAGCAATCGCCACCTTAGATAGTCTAAATTTGATGGCGTTGTGTCCTGATGGAAAAACGATTGGCCCCGAAACATGTTGATAATTAATAAATACAGTTTTGTTCAAATTTTTAAATTTTTATTAATAAAAATAATAATAAATTTGTTTATTTGCAACATGGTCTTCTATAACATTTTTTGAACATCTACACACTTATTTTTCCCAAAATAAATTCCCTTTTCATCATTAAAATGTTATACTCAACAACACATGTTAATTACGTGCACAAACACACTTTTTACACCCTGTTTGTTTCAAACACGCCTGCAACATAAAAAATAATCGTTCATTTTTCTTATCTAAATTACTGGGGGTTGGAAAAAATGCGCACATTAGGCCAGATAAACAAGAGAATCAAAAAAATATACGCTGGGGTTAATACGGGCTTAATAAAAAGCGGACAAAAGAGGTTTAACCGCAGGAAAAAAATACCCCCACACCTCACTACTTGTGTTTTTCACAGTCGTCTCTCAAGGGTTGCGCCGGGGTGGTTTTTTAATGCTAAGGGGTAGAAATAATAAAATATCACAAAGGATAAGACCGGGGACGTATGCTCGCGGGAAGCATACGCGGGCGGGTTTTTAAGGGATGAAAAAATAGGTAAAACAGATTGTACAAGGGTAACTACTTGTGAAGCGAAATGAGATGATTCGGGTTTTTTCATTTTTGTGACATTTCAGTCCGTGTTTTAAAAGGGGTTTCTTACGAATGGGGCGTTGATTTAGGGTTGAAAATTAGGCTTTTTGTAATAAGATATTCTTCTTCTTCTAGTATTTGTCCGATTATTTATCGAACGTCAGTGATCATTATCTTGCTTGCGAATGTTCCAAATAGCTGTACTGTGGATTTCCCAAACGATTCGGCTTAGATTTTTTAACCCTCACCCGATTGAATTTTTTCTTAGAAGGATGGGTGCAGAATCTAGTACTTCTCAGGATGTTTCAAGAATTGGCCGAAATATTGCATTTTCCGTTTATATTGTTTAAAGAATTTCTTATTAATCTCAATGTGTATATTAAAACTGGATCATTTTTTAGAATTCTTTCAAAATATTTTCTTCTATAAAATTCTCTCTAAAATCATACTCGTTATATATATTCTTTAGTTCTTAAATACTGCCATCGTGCCTATTGCAGCAAGACAAACTTAATTAAGAAATTCCAAGAACACGCACTGTACGGGAAAAAAGCCACTTCAACTACTTCTGACCCAAACTTAACTGCATGCTTTAAAATTAAAACCAATATAATCCGCTGATAAATTACACCAAAAATATAAAATAAAATTCTGGATTAGAAATATGGGCTGACACAAAATTGATACACTGGCCATAAAACATTAATGTATTTTCTAATTACTAGTATTTATTACATTATTTTTTTTTACATGCTTTTATTTAACCCACGAGCACTCGCGCTATGAGCATTTTCCTCACGGTAAATTTTAAAATCGCGCAATATTGTAAAAAATAATTTCTAGAATCTCATACATTCAGTAACTAAGTTTTATACGTTCCCCTTCCCGCGCGTAAAATTTCATAATTTCGTATCATAGCACAATAAAGTTAACAAAATATTTCAAATATAAAATAAACTATGTTTAATGTTTCTCATTATTAATTTCATTTTAAATATTGTAAAGTATATATAAAATAAATATATTTTTGTAGATTAATGAATGAGATCAACGTATTTTGACGTAGTTAGAACGTTAGAAGAAGACTACGAAGAAGATGTTGACGATCCGTCTTTTAGAATGGATGCAGTTGAAAGCAATGGAGAAAGTGAGCGGAGCGATCATTGCACCGATATTGCAAATCGTGAAACGTTTTGCTAATGAAACAGAGGAAACAGAACCAGAAAAACCTAGTGGCATCTGTGCAGTGTGTCCAAGACGTAAAAATAGAAAGACAAACAAGCTATGTATTTACTGCCAAAAATATTTGTGTACAGAACAATAAAATACATTATGTAATATATATATGTAAGAATCTTATTTACGAGTACGATGAAGGTTAATATTTTTTAACTAGATTGATATGAAAGTTGATTTTTGTTACATTTTTTCTTTATTTTCTTAAGAGAGCCTTAGAAGACTGTCAAATTTATATATATTTTTTTTTTGATTAAATGAAAGTGTATAAAAATTTTTAATGTCGAACAAATATAAATATTACAAAATTATAAGTTTTTTAATATAAAAACAATAAATAGAATCATGATTTTTTGGATAAAGGTACATTTTTCACTATTTAACATCTGTGAGCAATATGCTCTACACGCGAGTACCCATGTAATTTGTATTGGCGTGAGTGCTTGCGGGTTAACTCTCTTTTCTGTTGTTTGTTGTGGTGGTTTTATTTTTCACTAACTTCCCGGCTAGCTAGAGCTCTGAAACTCTCAACATTTACGTAAATTGGATGACTATACATTATAAGCTTTTTATATTTTCGACATGATTTGGTCATTATTTTGATTAAAATTAATAATCACGTCACTTACAAGTAAAAGCCACAGAAACAGCTAAGGAACATGCTATCGAATTTTATTTTAAACTTTAGAAAAACGTATCTAATATTTGGATACTCCATGGATAATATTAAAAAAACGATTACGAAAGCAAAGAAAGCATATGAATGTACGTATTCAATTTTTTTTAGATTTACTCGTCATTTACATTTTTTTCTTTTTTTTTTAAACAAATAAAGATGCGAAGACGGAATACGTGTGGCATCAATATTCTTACTATTCTCAAACTAAGCCAAAAGCATGTGCTTTGAGTATAGGACTAACTTACTGGTATCCTGGATTAGGGCTCGAACGACTGACCACCAGATCAGTAGGCAAGCATCATGACCACCCAACTTAACTAATGATGTAACGTTGTTTTATGTACGAGACACTTGTATTAAATTAAATTGTATGACTGTCTCAACAAAAATTCTAATGAGACAAGCATAGTCCAACCAAAAATGTAAATCACCTTTCTATAAGAAAATAATTAAAAATAATTATTTTTTTACTTTATTTATAATTTACAAGTAACGAAGCGCGATTTCCGGCCTGGTGTCTCTCGGTAAAATAAAATATTAATTCGCGGCACTTGTTTCAAAATTACAGATCCTTTTAATGTATTTTTCTGAGTCATTTAACCACCCCATTTACTGGGCCCAAATGATACAGAAACATAAAAAGATACTCACACACGATACAGAACTTAAGCGTCTACTGCTAACATTCCAGACGTTTTCAACTATTACTTGAATTAAAAAAAAAAAGATTTTTAAAGAAACTAACTATCAGGCCATTTTATCATCATGGTTATGCAGAGAAAAAATGCTACTGTATTTTGTCTTGGCAAACCACTTTTGGCAAAATCCAAAATTTACGCTCAAATAAATATTAAATTAAATATAACACTTTAAAGTTTCAAAAATTGTACCGTACATTTTGATATTTCATAGGCAAATATCTGAAGAAATAATTGTACATAAGTCATAGACATGATTTACATGACGAAAATTTTTTTATAAACAATACTAAAATACAAAAAGTTTCAACGTTCAGTACTCATTATATTTCTACTTACTATCTATGATTTACGTAAACATTTGATATTGTCAATAAACAAAGTTTTCGTCATTTTTTTTATTTTTTTTTATTTGTTCTTTTTAAATAAATTAATATAATTTAGCATTTCAAATAAGGAAACAATTTATTTTACTATATCGATGGAGTCAGAGACTCGTGTATTGCAGGTATAAAGTATAAATATGCATTAAATCTAAGTAATACAAAAATCTTAATCTTGTCTATGATTTACCCATTTCTCCTCAGATATGATAAAATGTCAAAATTAACGATACAATTTTCAAAACTTTAAAGTGTTATATTTTCTTTTATACTTATTTGAGCGCCAATTCAGTTTTATTTTGAAATCAAGACACTCAACTATATCGGAGATACTTATTTTCAGAAGGATCTGTTATGAAACCATCATCTTGGATTTAGCTCCACTTTTGCCTCTTCAGTATTCATACATCTTCTCATAAATGCTCTTCGATTATTAAAGATTTTAATACAGCCATTCTCCAATATCTGTGTAATGTTCCGCCCTTTACTCAATAAGGAATTTGTCGGTAATATAGGGACCCTGATTGAAAGTCCTTGAGTTTCTTCTGAGTTTTATTGGTCTCTTATAAACAGATAACAATATCGCGACAATATATGATTAACGGATTTAGATAGCTCCCCAAGTGTGTGCTCTCGTGTTGGCTTTAATCCCGTTTTCCCTCTCTTTCTTTATTTCTTTCATACGCCCAGGCAGACGTTCATCCAGATACATTACAATTTGTTTTATCTGGTCATGCAAATGTATTCTGTTCAGAGGATAGAACGCCACACCCTTCTAGCACACCACTTCTACTTTACGCACGCTTTTTGATTTTGATTTTTGGTGTATTTGATCATGCCAAATTTTTCGCGGACACCCTCTGTTCCTGCCGCCTTCTTCTCCTCACTCAAACGTTCCACATGCCCAAAACCATCTCAGTGATCCTTTATTTATTCTATCTAACAGACTACGGCCAGGAATGCATTCACTTCTAATTTGTTCATTCCTCACTCTATCGACCAAAAATTTTACATACACCGCATTTAGTCTATTTTCATTTATTTTTTGCCAATTCTAATCACATCTATGCAATAGAGTTGGCAACAAAACTCCTTAGTTATGAATCGCTAGTCTTGCTTCGAATGACATATTCCTTTTGGGAATTTTATCAATTCTTATAATTAAATCGTGTACTTACCTAGGTATATTTAAATTATTTTAAAACAATCTGCGTCAACGGCGAAGTCACCCGAACAAGTTGACACGACGATAAACTTTTCAAAATAATTGGAAACGTATCTGATGACGCCTGCCAAAGTGATATTCAGCGGGCGCATAACAAACTCATTATCTGCCGAAAAACAAAAATATTCACAGAAGCAACAACGGAGCGGCGGTTAGGGGTGGGGCGTGGGGTGGGGAGGGGGAGGGGGGGGGCAACCCTTAAAGGCCGCCCCGATACAGAGCGGCCCCGCGCCCCGCCCGACCTGCCCCTTGCTTGAAAGGAGCTCCAGTGGCGTCGCCGATCGGGTTTGTCCGGCGAGACAATGCTGACAAACGAAATAAATACCTACCTGTTGAGATTTAAATAAATTTTATTATTTTTTTATTAATGGCAATATTTTTAAAAATTCTTTCCATTTCTGTAGGATATGACTTTATTTATAACTATTTTTTAACAGACTTACTATAGCGTTTATATTAGGTCCTTACATATGAAATTGGCGTTTAGTATGGGAGGAACATAAAGCCGATTTTTTTTTATTATAATATATTTATTTAATCAAAGTATGTACCATTGCTATCTATGTACTTTTGCCATCTCATAGGTAGTTCATCGATCCCTTTACTAAAAAAACCATTCGGACGGGAATCAATAAAATCTTTGAAGGCGTTTGGACTGCCCCATCGGAGTTGAATTTTTTCCTTTGCAAGAAGTTATCCAAATTTCGAAAAAAATGGTAATCTATTGGGGCAAGGTCCGGAGAGTACGGTGGATGTCTTAGATATTCCAATTGAAGCTCCTCTAATTTGGTAGCCGTCTGTTGTGCAGTGTGTGGTCTAGCGTTATCATGAAGCAGCAGTGGCCTAGAGCGATTAACCAGCCTCGGTTGTTTAGCAGCTAGCTTTTCCATCATGGTTTGCAGTTGCTGACAATAGACATCTGCCGTAATCGTCTGGCCAGATTTAAGAAAGCTGTAGTGAACGACACCAGCACTAGTCCACCAAACGCTCACAAGTAACTTTTTTGGAGTCAATTGTCGCTTGGGGCATGGTTTGGCTGGTTCGGCAGGGTTCAGCCATTGCGATGAGCGCTTCCGATTATCGTACAGGATCCACTTTTCATCACAGGTAACGATTCGATTTAAAATCCCTTCATTATTGTGCCGGTTGAGTAATGCAACGCAGCAGTAAACGCGCGTTTGTTGATTTGCTTCACTCAATTCGTGAGGTACCCACCTTTTAAGCTTTTTCACCTTACCAATTTGCTTCAAATGGATTAAAACAGTTTTATCACTAACACCGCAGACTGCAGCTAACTCGGATGTGGTTTGCGATGGATCCGCTTCCACAATAGCCTTCAATTCTTCATTATCAACTTTGGTCTCCGGCCGTCCACGGGGCTTGTTATGCAGGTCGAAATTTCCAGAACGAAAACGTTGGAACCAAAAACGCACTGGGTTTTCTTTTGCGGCACCGTCGCCATACACATCATTAATCCTTCGAGCCGTTTCTGCAGCACTGGTGCCACGGTGGAACTCGTACTCGTAAATAACTCGATAT
>JADDOH010019748.1:0-19141 GCA_016648135.1 Agrypnia vestita | reverse complement strand
AAAGAAAAAAACAATTGAGGAAAAAACAAATGAATTATAATTTTCAAAACAAAAATACACGAGTAAATAGCTGTATAAATTTGGATTTGGAATTCCTTACCAAAGAGAAGATATTTGAGATCAAATTTGCCAGTACGGCAAAACGCCAATTTCATATGTAAGGACCTAATATAATTAAACTAGGTAACTTTGTTTACACCACTATAATTTATTTGGTAAAACCAACCGGTTTCGGAAACGACGCTCCTTCGTCAGGGTATACTTAATACTAATTGAACTTTACAAAAATTATAAACAATCATACCTCAGTGTCAAGTGTCCAAATGGGGGTAAATAGTGGGGGGTGCGAAAGAAACAGGTGATAGGGTGAAAGGGAACATATTCAAAATAGGACTGTTAGTTAAATTTTTTTGGTTGTTAATAATAGATTCTAAAAAAATAATACTTCGCCAAATAAATTATAGTGGTGTAAACAAAGTTAACTAGTTTAATTATATTCATAATGAATAACCACAAAGTTATAGCAAAATACAACAGTATATGTTTAAATGTGGTTTAAAAAATTTGCTTTCCGCGAGTTTTGAGTTTGACATGAAGACATTGAAGATTAACAAAATTAAGTGTCTCATCCTTAAGAGTCCACGACACTTTGGGCACTATACGCGCGGTTAGACTTTAGACTTACATATTTAGACACCCATTTAGACATTTAGACACCTTCAGGTTTGTGTTTTCTGGGGTATTATGCCATGTTGTTACGACCTTTCGGGCCGAAGTTTCGGATCCCATTGCAGGGTCCATCATCAGGGCTGATGTGTGACATCAGGTCGTAACAACATGGCATAATACCCCAGGAAACACAAACCTGAAGATTCTGAGTGGCCGTGAAAACCTAAGAACATTTAGACACCTACTACAAGTGCAGCGGCGCTGGTTGCTTTGACATTTTTATTAACTAACTTATTGTAATAAACATCATAAGTGTTGGGAGGCAAATTAGTCACTAAAACAATTAAAACTTTCATTCATTTTGCAAAGTCACTGAACACGAACTTAATTAGAGCATTTTAATTAAATTCACACTCAGTGTTTCTGGAATATTTTACACTACTTAACGTCACTCGTCTGTGACGTCATCGATAATATTCCGCACGCAGGTAGGCATTCGGGTACTTTTTAACGGCCGTATATTTGTCGCTTGGTCACATCGCTGGTCGCTGCAAGGTTTCCTCTTCTGTGACGTAAGCCCGCTCTCAGAAATAACAACCGGCTCGCCGCGCGCGCGTTCGCTTTTTATACAAAACGTTGATTTCGCGATGCCTCGAGAACGTTCTACTAGTTTCTCCATATTTCTAGTAGTTTATCCGTATTTCTAGTGACTGTGGGAATAGCCCAGTTGATTCTAGATTTATGTGCACCGTTCGAGAGATTTCGATAATGCACAGTTAAAATCTCGTGACGGTATAAATACTAGCGATTACCCGTCCACAATGACGGGCTTTTTATTATTGTATTTCAACTTAACATTAAGTAATTAATTATTAGTTATTATATATTAATTAGTCAAAACAAAAAAGTGTAATAAACTTTTTTGTGAATGATCAGCTTATACTAATTTGGAAAACGTGGAGTGTGTTCTGCTATTTGTTTCTAGTTAAGGTTAGGTTACATAAGATCTGATTTGTGAAGTTAAAAAATTCTTACAAAAAACACTATATTATACATTTTACCACAACCGCAGAGTGGGCATGAAATCGGTTTTAATATATTTCGTGGCAATACCGTATCGTTAACAGGTACTTAGGTACCTAAATTCAAAATTCAAATTCAAATGTTTATTCAATGTTCAATGTTACAAATGTTTACAGTGTTTACAAAATTTAATGAAGCTTTTTTCATTGTTGTTGAGTGTCTTGGCAGCAAGTAAACACTAAATTGATTTGACGCCCTGCCTGCTACACTTGTAATTTACTAGTAATTTACTGTATTATACTGTATTATAGCAGACAGTGCTCTTCCAGTAGTAATGTAAGTAATGTAGTATGTAAGTAAGTGTAAGCCTTGTGTACGAGGTATATTCTTTCGCCAACACAGCGAAACAGTGTGCGTCGCTAGCACGGCTTACACACACTAATTCGATTGCCTTTCTTAAATGGAAAGAGGTCTATTTGTGTTGTGTTATTTGCTTTATCACAGTGCGATGTGAAATTGTTAAAACTTTAATTTACATTTCTTTTGTACTTTGCGACAGTTTTCTTGGCAGAGTACCGTAAAATAGAATTTTGATATCGAAGAGTAATTTACCCATTGATTGGTTCATAAACAATGAAAAATACATAACATGATACAGGTAATACAATTAGTTTAAATGCTTTTCATCACTTAAATGTGAACACAGCAAACATGGAGATAAAAGTAAATTCTAAAACATACACAAAAAAGAACAGAAAAAAACTAACCCATGAAACACAAGTTTTTATTTTACTCCCTTTCTTTGTAAATTAAGTTTACCATCATGTAATAATTATTTGACTGAAAATGAAACATGTCTAGACAAAAATCTATGCCAAAAATCTATAAAAATATCTCTTTATTATTTGATTTCTTCTCATCTCTCATGTCATCTATGAACCAATTGTCATAAATTTTCGAAATTCGTAGTGAAGTCCTATTATACCTACCGACGGAGTAATTCAAATTTTAAATATTCCGTGACGTTATCGGGCCGCCGGCGCCGTTGGTAGTAATCAAACTTTTGTAATGATTCCAATTTGAAAAAATCATTAAAATTTCTAAAAATTTTTATTTTTATTTATTTCAAAAAATCCTTGTTTACAAATAAAGGTACTTAATACTAATTTAATAATAACAATATAAGATAAATTACACATTTTTTTGTTGTTGTTAAATTTGTGGATTATGCCACTCTACTAGGCTACGCCTGTCCCAGAGTGGCGTTATAGAACACAATTATAATATTTTTTTAAATTCGTCAGTAATATTTATTTTCATAAGATAGGAATTATGTATCTACAAAGTATCAAGTGCAGTGTTAGTGGTAAGTTGAGTGAGTCATAAGTCCAAGTGTAAATATGTGTAGAGTAATTGTTTAATGTAAAAAGGGTTAAAGTTTAGTTTAAGATTATTTTTTATTTTCCTTAATTAATTAATTTATTTATATAGGTATATATTTTTATTTATAGACATTGTTATGCAATTTCAGTAAGTAAGTTTTCAGTAGCTGTTCTACTTTTGGAGGTAAGCCAGTTGTTTGCTAAAGCTTTTATTTTATTTATTGAGTATATTCTGATTTTCGGGAAGTCTGTTTTAAATATGTTAAATATTTTAGGCCCTATGTATGAGTAATTTTTCCGTCCATGTTTTGTCTTGGTTTTTGGTATTTTGTCAAGGTTTCGTAATGCTTGTCTAGTATTATGTGAATGCGAGTTACTGGTTGCTGTTAGGTGGTTTGTGTTTTTGATGTAGAAGATGAGGGTAGACTTAACGAACAGCTGTCTAACGTCCTGTGCATTAAATTCTCTGAATAGTCTGTCTTATTGTACTATAATTATTATTATTTTTTAACGAAAATTTGATAGATCTTTTTGATCGTCGCCACGAGTCTGCTTGCAAATTATCAGCTCGATTGGATCACGGGAAAAGGGTTAAAAACCGATCCAAAGTTTTTTCGTCAAGAAAACAAGCAAGCGGACGCCACGAGTTAAAAGAAAGGAAGTAAAGAGTGATATATTATAGTGTGAGCTTGAACAGAGTGAGATTGAACAAAGAGACTAAACAGCTAATTTCGCAAGTTTGGTAATAGTTCTCTTGTATTCGTGGAAGCTGTCACGAAATATGCCAATGAGGACGTTATGATCATTTTCTATTTTGCTGTATGACCTCAACATTATAGATATGGTGTTAAAGTTAAATTAAAGATTATTAGTCTGATCGACTTATATGCCCCATCAGGTCCCAAGCCCCTAGCCTACAAGCCCCAGAGGTCATCAAGACACAGTGCATTATTCTATTATAGTGGAAATGTCAGAACTAATGCATTAGCAAACTCTGTAATTCCCAGATTACACTCATTAGGGAATGAACATGCAGAGGCGGCTGACATTTTTGCTGATAGTATAACTGTGTATAGGACAAAGCTGATACAATTGTTTACATCTCAAGGAAATGGAAATGGAGAGTAAATTTTTCTGTATTATTGTTTTACCTTCAACTATTATTATTTGTACCTTTAACTGTATCATTATTATTATTATTACCTTTTAACTATTATTATTGTAACTTTTAACTGTATTATTATTTTAACTGTCTTATGTTATTTTTTCAAAATTTTATTCTGTATATTTGTAAAAGCCCATGAGGGCGTTAAATAAAAAAATTTAAAAAAAACATATATATTGTTATTGAAAGTTGAAAGGGAAAAAATATCATATGTAAATAAACCGCAATAAAAGTAAAACCGCAACAACCTGCGTGATCCTTTACTCCACTTTGACGTTCGCCGAGCACTGCGTTGAATTTAAATTTGATTTTGTGACTCTGAATATTACAGTCGTCCTCACGAACGGGACAATCTGTCTTTTGAAGTTTCCACGTGAAAGGGTGACTTCCCACGCCCCTTAAATGCTTCCGAAATTGAATTGACTGTTCTCCGATAATTTAATATTTTGATGGAATTGAAAATAAATGCCTCTGTATTCAATTTATATATAATACACCTACACCAATATTTTTCAAGTTATGGAATTATAAGAAATAAAAAAAAGTATTATTTATCAAAATGTCAGAAATAACCAACTTACTTCAAACTAAAGGACTTACATAAGTTATTGTATTTCAGTTGTTGGGGTGAGATAAGAATCTGTTATGTAAATTTACTGAAATTATGCTATTGATTTCTGCTTTATAATATTATTTTCTTTTGTTGTATTTTTTTATTATATTATATTACGTTTACTTGCTTCTTACTTTATATTAATTATATTTACCTTTTAGAATTGTTCTTCTGCGTTGTATTTGCTTTCCACATTATATGATTATAATTTCATATTTATATTTCTTGAGAAATCACTGTGTATTGTCAAAAGTGTTCATTGATTTGATGTACACTAAACCTTATTGTTTTTTTAGGCCCTGATGGACGTTTATTAATAAAAAAATAAATAATGTTCAGTCCTATGAATAATTAAGAAGAAAAGTCAGCAATTTCTTCGTCATACCCCCTAGACACGATATTAGAATTAGGCTCTATTGTAAGCTCTGAATAGATAGTTCAGCGGGTGTGACACTGGCATTTCATACCGAAGGTTCCGGGTTCGATTTCCGGTGAATTCACAACAAATCTGTGTGATTTTCTCAAGCCCGGTGTTTTCTTGATGTGTTTCGCTGCACTAATTGGGTCTCGTGGTCTGCTGTAGGGAGATTTTTTATTTATTTATATTGTCACGGGTTCGCAGCAGTGAATTAAATAACTAAATAACACAAACTTAACTGGAGCACGTATTGCGTTTCGTAATTCAAACCAAATTTTTACTACTCACTCGAGAATCTTCCACTTGTCTGTGGAACACTTTGTATCGCCTTCTAGAATATTTTCCCGCCTCTGCGCTGTTCCTTACCACATTATATGGCTACAAGAACACACTGCCACCGCCGCTACGTACTCTTGTTACTTTAATCACTGTTTATTGTAATTCGAAACAAAGACTATTCACCGCAAGGCTTCACCACCATTAATATAAGGTTTTGGTCTTCTAGAAGCTTCGGGAAAAATATAGTCGCGCTTTTTGCAGACTTATTACTTACACTAGTTTATTCCTTCTGCTATTCGTTTAGTTTCTAGCATCTTTTGACAATATACAGAGTTTTTTCAAAATTGTATCTTGTTGCTTTGACACTGCACCTTTTTTGATAATTAATTAAATATTCTGCTAGTTATACATAACTAGCTGTGCCCGCGCGGCTTCGTACGCGTAGATTTTTAGTACACTGTTTGGATCGTCATAGAACTTTCGCGAACCTTCTAGAACATTCTCCTTCCAGAACTTTCAAGAAATAAATCGAATGTACAGCAACCTTTTAGACACACCGACACATTCCGCCACTCAGTTTAGAACCTTATAGAACGATTGGAAATTTTCTAGAACTTTCTCCTTCCAGAACTTTCTAGAGCAGGTTTTTCCGGAACCTTCTAGACTCACTGACACAGTCAGCGCGCCTATTTTGAAACAATCTGCAAAAAAATGTGCTAGAAAACACCCACTCCCACCCACGCACAGCCACCCCCACCAAACTCGCGCATTTTTAATGTGACACCAAGGGATATCTACCACCATAACCACTAGGGGGTGGTAGTATCTGGTTGTGAAGAAAAGTTGGCATAGGGAAACACGGGTTTCTTTTTATATATATATATATTGATTAAAAAAATTCAATATTAAAGGTTTTGGCAAACGGTTGTGCATTTTCCGCATATTCCGAAAAATTTAATTTTCGGGTTCCGAAATTTTTTTCTGGCAGCGCTACAAGTACGTAATTAT
Organism: Agrypnia vestita; assembly: GCA_016648135.1. Lineage (NCBI taxonomy): Eukaryota > Metazoa > Arthropoda > Insecta > Trichoptera > Phryganeidae > Agrypnia > Agrypnia vestita. Next base: position 12,584 of record JADDOH010019748.1, on the reverse strand, counting down.
CAGCAATAACTGCGGTACTCCCGCACTTGCAAAAAAACAAAAATATTCTCCGAGGGCGTACTCTGAATATTCATCCGGGAAGCCGAATAAGCCGCCAGACTAATAGGCGGTATTATTTCGCGGGCAAAAGTTTCGGGAGCACTCATTCGGGTTCGGATAATTCGATTATTATTGGAAAACTGCCGAACTAGAAACCGTATTTTCAGAAACAAACCTGAAAGCAGTTTCAAAAATAGTTTTGCCGAGATTTCTCCAACGATATGGGAATCCATTAGACGAATTTATGGAGGACGGTCGTAATATTATATATTTATTTATTTCTTTCTTTCTTTAACGCCCTTATGAGCTTTTACAAATACTAGGTGCCCGTTGCACGGCTACGCGTGCAATTTAGCCTGGCGGCAGATTCACTGATGATTAAGTAACGAAGAAGAAGAAGACGGACTCACTGTTTGTTGAGTAACGAAAAAAAGATTGACGGTAAACACTTTCCGGTAATGCCCCGATCGCAAAGATCGGACTGCGCTTTAGGGAGATTGTACTATAAAGATTCGATAGAAGAAGATGAGAATGATAAATGATAACGTTGTGAGAGTGGGGAGAGAGAGAACGCCTGAAGCCGCGCAAAGGTGAGTGAGTCAGATGGCTCCCGCTTTGCGGTCGCAGACGCCCGCTGCGCGGGCGACGGGTATCGACAGTCGCCGCGCGGTTTTGCCGCGCAGCGTCTGTCGTGAAAAGGCATGGACGAACAATAATAATAGTTAAAAGGTAATAATAATAATAATACAGAAAAACATAAGACAGATAAAATAATAATACAGTTAAAGATAAAATAATAATAGTTAAAGGTAAAATAGAAAAGTTTATTGTCCATTTCCATTTCGTTGAGATGTAAACAATTGTATCAGCTTTGTCCTATACACAGTTATACAATCAGCAAAAATGTCAGCCGCCTCTGCATGTTCATTCCCTAATGAGTGTAATCTGGGAATCACAGAGTTTGCTAATGCATTAGTTCTGACATTACCACTATAATAGAACAATGCACTGTGTCTTGATGACCTAGATGGAGCATATAAGTCGATCAGACTAATAATCTGGGGGCAATCAATCAAACTATTTACGATCCTACAAAGAAATATTAGGTCTGTTACAGTACGTCTCACAGACAAGTTTAAAAGTTGTAAATAACTAAGGAGATATTCATAATTGATATCTTCCAAACGTATATTTAATTTGTAATTAATAAATCTTAAGAATTTTTTTTTGGACTCGTTCAATTGCCGTTGAATGATTAACATATTGCGGGAATGTTGACATTTTTATTGCGGAATACATTAGGACGACATCTGGTTTCTGGTCTCTGGAAGCTTTAAGCGTGTAGGGTGAAGCCATTCTCACGATATAAAGTTAGTTTAATTACGGTAGCCAACGAAATACAATAGGTAAGCGGATCGGATTCTTGCAAGCCAGATAAACCATCTGAAAATTTTAAAATGTGTATTCCAAAAGTGTATACAAGGTGTACCAGAGCTAGCAGCAGAAACTTGGCAGGTAGATTCCCGACTATGTTATGAGTCTAAAATGTTCAAGCAACCATGGCCTAATATCAGTAGTTATGGAAGTATGCAATATCAAAGTTTGCAGTTTTTTTTCAATATTTCCTACTTATTTTTTGCAAAAAGTTGTACTATCATTACAGTAACTTATTTCGATTATGAAAAATTCATTCGCTTAAATACAAGTCGAATAAAATGATAAAAACCTTGCAAAAATTGAAAAAAGTGTACAAGTTTTTATCATTTTATTTAAGTTGTATTGAAGCCAATGTATTTTTCACAGATATAAGTTACTGTAATGATAGTTCAACATTTTGCAAAAAATAAGTCAGAAATATTGAAAAAAATGCACACTTTGATATTGCATATCTCCATAACTATTGATATTAGACCATGTTGCTTGAACATTTTAGACTCATAACATAGGCAGGAATCTACCGGCCAAGTTTCTGCTGCCAGCTCTGGTGCACCATGTATAATGATAATTTGATGAATTTACTATTTCACACATATGGAAATGAAAACAATTCTTTTTTAGTTCTACCTTTTTTAATTTTCCGAGACGCGTTTCGCCTTATGAGGGCATTATCAATCTAAATATTTTACATTCAGCAACTTGTATTTATATTAAAAGTATCAGAAAGAGATGCTGTATAATTTTTAGAATTAATTAAGGTTTATGAATTTTCTGTCTGATTCTAAGAAATAATTCTGTTCAAACACAAGTAGTTGTGACAAGTTGTGACAAGTAATAAGGATGAGGATAGATTTACAACTGGATATAAATGTGATATTCTTGGTAACAAATTATGTGCACTAGTGATAATTTTTAATCGCGGGGATTCCACAAAGCATTATTGTTAATAACAAATGTATTTGAGCTCTAATGATAATTTTTCAAATGCAGGGATTCCAAATTGGCGTCTCAGATGCTTTTCTGTGTTGGTGATTTGATCCAAATCTCTGATATATCTAATTTACTGTTTAATGAATAACAAGCATGCAGTGCCTCTGGAATAAGATGTCGAAATTCGTTGATATTTTTCGTTGTAGGAGCATACAAAAACTAAAGAAATATTTAGACTTGGAATATGCAAATGAGTACAGTTTAATGGACTGAAGTTTTTTTTCTCTCATTGAATATATACCGTTCTAAAGTTACTCTATACTTCTTCTTCTTCTTCATCAGCCTTCATCTCTCCACTGCTGGATATAGGCCTCTTCCATACCCTTCCATCCTTCCTTGTTGTTTGCTAATTGTAGCCATTTCTTTCCCCCCACAGCGGCTATATCGTCGGTCGTCGGCCCATCTCTTTTGAGGTCTTCCGATGCCTCTTTTATTTTCCCAAGTTCTCCATGTCAGAGCTCTGGGAGGCCATCTTGTTGAATTCTGCCTTGAAAAATGTCCTGCCCATTGCCATTTTAGCTTCGCTACACGATCCATGATATCCACTACTCTAGTTCTGCGCCTAATTTCGTCATTTCTCTTAGGCTTACTACAAGCATGGATCACTCCGTGGATCGTTGCGTGCATTTGAGCTTTTCTACACTTTTTTTTTGTAAGGGCCATAGTCTCCACTCCATACGTCATCACTGGTTGTATGCATGATTCAAAGGCTTTTCTTTTTAGGCTAATTGGGATCTCTTTATTCTCGAAGATATGTTTGAGTTTGCCGAAAAAAGCCCAGCTCACTTTTATTTGTCTTGGCGATTCTGCTCTTTGGTTATTTTTGTCCATTTTTATCTTGTGTCCTAGGTATATATATGTATCTACCATTTCAATATAATTATCATTGATAGTGATGACTTGACTCTGGACTCAAATTTTTTTATACTTACTATTCTTTATTTTATACTATTAATTATTATAATTTTTTTTTTTTAATAATGGAGTTTTTTATTTATAATTTAATAATTAATAATAATTTTTAATAAAAGAGACGATAAAACCGTTTCGGTATTATTGTCTCGTGATGTTATTGTTATTGCAGATAACCCTGGATTGTTACAGGCCGTTCTCCATCCTTCCATAGTATTATGACATAATCGGCCCGATTCTGATAATAACAATGTCTGGATCTTTAAGATCTTTATCCCAACACTTAATAGATAATAAAAATTAAAAATAAACGAGACATAGCTTTACGTCGGTGTTTGTTTCTGTAAGTTTCTATATGAGATAGATATAGAGGGAGGGAGAAAGATGTACATTGTTATCTGTCAAATGTCAAGATGAGAAGATTTGAATACGCGGTAACGCCGAACGCGGTCATGACAAGTTTAGCCATGATATTTCATCTGGACGCTGTGGATGAAGAAATTAATACGATTGTAAGAAACAATCTTTCTTATATCATCTTTTAATACAGTGTATTTGAGCCGTAGAATTACAAAATCCGCTCTGGACATTTTTAACTTTTATTATCGTCTATTAAGTGTTGGGATAAAGATCTTAAAGATCCAGACATTGTTATTTTCAGAATACGGATGATTACAAGGGATTCAGACAATGAGAAATATGATGATTATTATAGTCGTTAATGACTGGGATGGACTGTAAAAGGTGCACCTCTCTGTCTTCACTTAGTACGTTTCCTCTCAAATCTGAATGATAATTAATAACTTCCAGCCGCTTGACTCTTCCCGTAATCCTGCTTGAAGCCCCCAGGAAAATGGTTTTCATTTCATTTTTCACGTGAAAACACTCTCGACAGTAGCAAGTGAATTGGTCGCTTGAAAATAAAACAAATTTGTAACAAAAATGTGAGACGGAAACGCTCCCAACTTTTTTCAGACGCAAATCTGACTTATCAGCTTTCTTCACGTTTCGCTTCTCCTGTCTCGGTCACATACTAACGCCAACTTGCGTTTTAATATTGTTTTTCTCCGTGTATTTCAAGTATTCAAAAAATTTCACGAATTCTTCGTCACTTGTCTAACAGTTTCAAATTTGCACCCTTTTGCGTGCAACGAGTACGTTAGTATATTTTTAAGATTTTTATCTATGTCAAGAAAAATTTATATAGATTGTATGCTGGTAGATATGCTACGTGAGAGACATGTTCACAATGTTCTCTACGAATCCGAAAGAAGGAAATGAGCAGCCGGTAGTGAGCTCTGTGCCGTTGATTTTGACGTTGAGGGAATATACAGGGTAATTTGTAAAACATTAATAACCTCGCAGGACTATATTCCTGCCTTGATTATGAGTCGAAATTGTTCAAGCTATTATGACCTAATATCAATAGTTAAGGAGATATGCGACATAAAAGTTTGCATTTTTTTTTCAATATTTCTGACTTATTTTTTGTACAACGTTGGACTATCATTACAGTAACTTATATCGAATATGAAAAATTCATTCCCTTTAATACAAGTCAAATAAAAAAATAAAAACCTTCGAATTCCAATTGGAAAACATTCCAATTGGAATTTTTTTCAGGGTTTTTATCGTTTTATTTAACTTGTATTGTAACGAATGAATTTTTTGTAATCGACATGAGTTACTGTAATGATAGTCCAACGGTTTACAAAAAATAAGTCTGAAATATTGAAAAAAAATGCAAACTTTGATGTCGCATGTCTCCATAACTATCGATATTATAGGTCATAATAGCTTGAACATTTTCGACTCATAATCAAGGCAGGACTATAATCCTGCGAGGTTATTAATGTTTTACAAATAACCCTGTATAGAAATTAAGCCGGCATCTTAATATGAAATAAGTAAAACCAATGTAGGTACCTTTTATCTATTTTTTCAGAAGTTTTACAATCAGAAAAGTTTATTGCAGTTAATTTTATCCAGGTCGATCCCCAAATCGGAAAGTTATTAGCGATGAAACGTTTGGCCGCTATACTCGCAGTCGTTCCGTCGGACGAACGTGCGATCGACGCAAGCGTGGGGCGCAGTAGGTACTGTGTGTCGCGATTATGTGAAATGAAACTCTATCTGAGTTACCCTAGATTTCGCATATTTTATCCTTCATTTAATTTTTTTAAATTTTTACACGGCATGTTTTGTAGACAAGTAAAAATTTTGTGATTTTTCACGTCTCTGATTACGTTTGTGTACACTTACCACTTTTTTCACTTTAAAAAGGTCTCTTTTCTACTTGTTTACACCGATTTTTATACCAGGAGCACAGCGTACATACAGGGGTATGTACACAAACATTACGACGCGAATTTTTTATTAGTCAAAGTCTCCCTCAACGTTTCTCATATGGCGCCATTGTGCCAGACGATATAACAACTTACGAGTCGTATTATTGTAGGAGTAATGTACGTAGAGGAATAACAATACCCTTTTCCTTTCATGCCCCGCTCGTTACCCTAAAAGCTCCACATCAGGAGAACAGGAGTACGAAGAAACAAATCGATTCATTAACTTATCTTGAAATCTTTTTTATAGGTAGCCGAACAAAAGTCTCCAATAAAAACTGGCAATAATATTTAACCTTGAAGGGATTTTTCCGTTTTGTTCTCGTTTTTATTGACACAGTATTTTTGTTATCCTCGAGACATATCTAGGTATATCTTGCTGGAAATAAGTTTTCAAAAACGATTGCCGTCTCGGTGTTCCTATAAGATTTTTGTATAATTAAGTAATTAACTTTTAATCTATACTAAAATTATAAAGAGGAAAGATTTGATTGTGTGTTTGAATTGAATAGGCTCCGAAACTACTAAACCGATATGAAAAATTCTTTCATATTTAGAATCCTAAATTATCCCTGATGAACATAGGCTATAGAATAATTTTTAAAATGTTAGAGATCCGTATAAAAACTTCGATAATGTAACCCAACGTGTGAAAAAAATACCAAAAAAAAACTTTTACCGCGTACGCTGCAGAAATTGTTGACAATAGAGTAAAGTGATGTACAACAGTTTTGTAGAAGACATTAATATCTACAAAAAAGTCTGCGGTACCATATATCTAAGTATTTCAGTTATGTTACAATAACTTATGTTAACATTAAATGGAAACATTGTTTTTTAAAAAACAGAGAAACCTTTGTTTTCCCTCACAAACTTATTTTTTACTTAATTCTTAACACGTGCAACGCCGGGTACGAACAGCTGGTTATGTATATTGCTGTGTTTGCTACCAAATAGTTAACATGGCTGCTTTTGCTATTTACATAATGGATATCGCTGCTTTTGCTATGATGTTACAGTCTAAAATCGACATCAATTGTCACTTTAATATGTAGCGACTAGGGATACGGATTACGGAGCTTCGACTCCGATTCCGAAAGGTCGGAACTTCCGATTGATTTTGGACCTCCGGTTCCGATTTCCGTTCCGATAAATTGAAATCGGAAGTTATAATCGGAAGTAGAAGCATAGCGGTGCCGCAGCGGCCGCAGTCAGCATAAATGTATATATATATATATATATATATATATATATTATATATATATCTACTTAATATTCATTAATAACACCTACATGTTTCGGAAAAACCTTTCCATTGGCAGGCTGTTTAATAATTGTCAAAATATCAAAATGAATGGTGTCGTTTTTTTTCTAAATTATTTGAAAAAAATAAAATTTATTAATTATTTTGCTGAAGTTCTTGATTACACAAAATTATTGAAAATAATTTAATTATTATTATAAATTATAAAATTAAATAAAATCCGCGATTTCAGCGACGCGCGACGTGTTATTTTTCTTCAACGATACCAGGAAAGCACGATCGTGGAGGTAAAATCCCCGCATCGCGAGCCCCGGAAAGCCGGAGTAATGCGATGTTATTTGATCGAGGCCGTACCTCCTCGGGCCGCAGATCTCCTGGTAGCCGATCCCTCCCGAGACCTGTTGCTCGCCATTTTGAAAATGTAAAAACTTTTTTTCTACTTCCTCGGTTTCCGCTTAAGCTCTGGCTTAAATTACGCCAGGATTTTCATTCTACAGATTTGCTTTAAAGTACCCACTGTTCTCGTGATTTATATAAGAAATAATTGAATCTTTAAAACACGGAGAAAAAAACATTTCTAGATGGAAACTTTTTATTTTATTCGTGTAATACTGTAAAATTTTGGTTGTATTTATTACTAGCTGGTGATACCCAGCGTTGCCCGGGATGAGGATTTAGTTAAAAAAATAAGGCTATGGGAGGAAACAAAGGTTTCATTGTTTTGCAAAGCCTCTGATAAAAACAAAGGAAGTGAATGGAATGTTCAGAAGAGTGATGTGGAGTGACTTTTTTTTTTCTTCTTCTTCTTTCTTTCTTTCTTCTTTCTCTTTCTTCAGTTTTCTTTTAACTTCCTTTCTTTTAACTCGTGGCGCCTGCTTGCTTATTTTCTTGACGAAAAAACTTTGGATCGATTTTGAACCCCTTTTCCGTTATCCGATCGAGCTGAAACTTTGCAAGCAGACTCGTGGCGACGATCAAGAAGATCTGTCAAATTTTCGTTTTAACCCCTTTTCCGTTATCCGATCGAGCTGAAACTTTGCAAGCAGACTCGTGGCGACGATCAAGAAGATCTGTCAAATTTTCGTTATAAAAAATTAATAATTTTAGTATAATTTCGGATTTTTAGAAATTTTAATGGTTTTTTCAAATTGGAATCATTACCAAAGTTTGATTACTAGCAACGGCGGCCCGATAACGTCGCGGAATATTTTCTAAATTTGAATTACTCCGTCGGTATACATAATAGGTACTTCACTACGAATTTCAGAAATCTAAATTGACTGACAAATGTTTTTAAAATTTATTCTTCAAAGCATGAAGTGTCTTATCAAAGCTCAAAACATCTGACATTTTAGAAATATATTAAATTACTGTAAGTTTAGTGTTATGTTATATGTTTAATTCGTCTTTAATTGTTGTTATATTTTACAAAGAAAGGGAATATAATAAAAACTTGGATTTTATGGGTTAGTTTTTTACTTCCTTTCTTTTAACTCGTGGCGTCTGCTTGCCTGACGAAAAAACTTTGGATCGATTTTTAACTCTTTTCTCATGATCCAATCGAGTTGAAACTTTGCAAGTAGACTCGTGGCGACGATCAAGAAGATCTATCAAATTTTCGTTAAAAAAATAAATAATTACAATATGATTTTGGATTTTACAAATTTTTAATGGTTTTTTCATACAACTCAGTAAGTTGTATGGAGATTCCGACGCACATGGTAGACACGAAACCCGAAAATGATAAAGGGAGTATTGTAAAAACTTAGTTTTTATGGGTTGCTTTTTTCACATTATTTTAACCATCGTTATACGAAGTCGGTATAATGACGGTTCTGATTTGCGATGGTAGAACAATGCAGCATGTTTAAAAACGTCGTTGTACTGGGCTGACTATATTTGAGGTTTGAAAGATGTCAACTTTCAATAACTAACCCAAGTTTCAAAGGAAAATCTTATGCAGTTATCGAGCTATGACATAAAGGGTATTTATGTAAATAAAACTTTAATCTGCTCTTCTGCAAACTTGAGAAAAATCGTATTCGTCGTTATTCTACGACTATGACGATACATATGTATTACTAGCTGTGCCCGCGCGGCTTCGCACGCGTAGATTTTTAATACACTGTTTGAACCGTCATAGAACTTTCGCGAACCTTCTCCTTCCAGAACATTCAAGAAATTTATTGAATGTACAGGAACCTTCTAGACACACCGACACATTCCGCCACTCAGTTTAGTACCTTATAGAATTTTCGGGAATTTTCTAGAACCTTCTCCTTCCAGAAATTTCTGGAGCATATTTTTCCGGAACCTTCTAGACTCACCGACACAGTCGGCGCGTCTATTTTGAAACAATCTGAAGTATTTGCGGCCTCCTCATAACAAAACAATGTGTTAGAAAGAACATTTTCATCACCCACTCCCACCCACGCTCAGCCACCCCCACCAAACTCGCATATTTTCGATGTGACACCAAGGGCTATCCAAGACCATAACCACCAGTGGATGGTTGTGGCTGGTTGTGGAGAAAACTTGGCGGATAGGGAAACACGGGTTTCTTTTTATATATATACAGGGTTATTTGTAAAACATTAATAACCTCGCAGGACTATATTCCTGCCTTGATTACGAGTCGAAAATGTTCAAACTATTATGACCTAATATCAATAGTTAAAGATATATGCGACATCAAAGTTTGCATTTTTTTTTCAATATTTCTAACTTATTTTTTGTAAAACGTTGGACTATCATTACAGTAACTCATATCGATTACGAAAAATTTATTCGTTTCAATACAAGTTAAATAAAATGATAAAAACCTTGAAAAATTTCCATTTGGAATGTTTTCCAGTTGGAATTAGAAGGTTTTTATTATTTTATTTGACTTGTATTTAAGGGAATAATTTTTTTATATTCGATATTAGTTACTGTAATGCTATTGCAACGCTTTACAAAAAATAAGTCGGAAATATTAAAAAAAAAATGCAAACTTTAACGTCGCATATCTCCACAACTATTGATATTAGGTCATGATAGCTTGAAAATTTTCGACTCATAATCAAGGCAGAAATATAGTCCTGCGAGGTTATTAATGTTTTACAAATAACCCTGTATATATATATATATATATATATATATTGATTACCCACTAAATAGTCTACATAAAAATAAACTCTAGCATAACAGTTTTATTTATTTATTTGAACTTCTTTACTTTTATTATTTTAGAAATCGAGTCGCACGTTTGAATCAGTACATTGAAACTGAAAAAAATGTTGAAATTATTGTTCTCTGTAACCCATGTTGAATACATAATTTGTTTTGAAACAAAATCTTCAGGCTTGAAAACTACAGACTTTCCGAGGAGGTACCTACTTTGAAAACTGAGAGGAATCTTTCTCAATCTATATTTAAACAACTGTGTGGCGTAAAAGTGGAATGTTAATATTATCTTCTTCAAATGTAGCAAATTTATTTTGTGGTAACATAATTATAATTGATATAAATTAACTTTGTTAAAACCACTTATTTATTGAAAAAAATCAACATGTTTCGAAGCCAATGGCTTCTTCGTCGGGAAAACAAAAATAATATTTAAAAATCGAAGTATAGATCAAAATATTAAAAAGTTGTGTATGGAAAATGATAATATAAAGTACCTAATTAACATGAAAATAAATTTAAAAGATAACTATTTGCAAAAAGGACCTGATTATTTATAATATTCAATTTACTATTTACACTCTTTCTTATTTCCAAAATTTCTAATTAATCAAATTGTGATTATGTAAAATTTGTATGTAAAATTCGTAAACCCTTATTAATATCAAAAGAATGACCCATAGCCAAAAGATGGTTTTTCTGACGGAGAAGCCATTGGCTTCGAAACATTTTGATTTTTTTCAATACATAAGTGGTATAAACAAAGTTAATTTATATGAATGTTAATATTATTTATGTAAGGTAAGTGTGTAATAGAAAAATTTATAACTTATTGTAATATTACTGCACGAAGCATTTTCTTTATAATTATAAGCATATCTGGCATTATAAACACGGTGTTGGGCTCATGATCACCATCACAAAGAGATTCCACATTATTTTAAGGTGATATATATCAAGTCACAAATCATCATTGATTTTGATTTGATTTTATTTATATTATTGTCGATTGATATGGCAGTTACTTTGTGATGCAACATGATTATTTCAATTTACACTAAATCGAACTTTAAAATGCACACACGTTGAGTTATATTTATAACTAACGCACGCGTAGATTTTTAGTACACTGTTTGGATCCTCAAAGACCTTACGCAAACCTTCTAGAACATTCTCCTTCCAGAACGTTCAAGAAATTTATCGAATGAACAGGAACCTTCTAGACACACCGACAACATTACGCCACTCAGTTTAGAACCTTATAGAATTTTCGGAAAATTTCTAGAGCAGGTTTTTCCGGAACTTTATAGACCCACCAACACAGTTAGCGCGTCTTTTATGAAACAATCTGAAGCATTTGCGGCCTTCCCATAACAAAACAATGTGCTAGAAAGCACATTTTCGTCACCCACCCCCACCCACGCACAGCCACCCCCACCAAACTCGCATATTTTCGATGTGACACCAAGGGCTATCCAAGACCATAACCATCAGTGGGTGGTTGTGAAGAAAATTTGGCGGATAGGGAAACACGGGTTTCTTTTTGTATATATATATGATTTGTGGGTAAAGGTGAGTGTTTGTGCAAATAATTATTGTACCATTTTTCTGCCATGTCAATGATGTTTGTTCGGCCTGCGGCCATCCGGAGTGACTACTCCCTGACTAGATGGTTTGGAACGCGGCGACAGGTTCACTTTGCACTCTGAATTTAAAACATCGGCAATGAAAATTTTTACTTCCCTTTCCCTTTGTTTTGAAAAAATATAATTAAATTGAAAACCTCGCCGTCACATTGTGATTTGTATATTTCCGCTAATTTTGATTCAAACCTCTGTGTCTTGAGCCGCTCGCGCCAGTATGCATCTACCCCCAGTATATGATCTATGTAAATCGCTTGGAACAAATTAAAAAAAAAATTTATTCGCTTTCTCAACTTCAAATTCAATTGCGTTTCTGACGAATACGACAGTTCATGCAAAAAATATCACATCCTACCATTATACAAACGTCGCGAAATAGGTGATTTGATGTACCTACTAAAAATTGTATCAGGCAACGTCGACTGTCCTGAACTATTAAATAGACTAAAATTCCATGTTCCCTGTAGATCTCGTAGACACAACCCAGTCTTTCACATTGATTTTACCTCATCCAACTACCGTCGTAATTCATATTCCTTGAGGGTATGCGATGCATTCAATAAACTGATAAGATTATTGGATATTGATCTGTTCGAGTGCAGCCACACAAGATTAAAAAAAATTTTCTTGAGCTGCGGAATTTTGTGCTACAACATAATAATTAATCTCTTTTTTTTCTGTTGTCTCATCCCTCTTTGTATGCCCACTTTTATGTTTCAACTAGAACATTAACACATCTTTTGTATTATTTTCAACATGCCTAAGTTTTTCTGCTAATAATTAAGTCTC
>JADDOH010019747.1:0-18812 GCA_016648135.1 Agrypnia vestita | reverse complement strand
TTAAATCTAATTCGCCTCTCTTACACCACTGAAATCGCGGAATGTCAAAAGGCAAACTTAGTCAACACAATGTACCTATATTATATAAGTTGAGTAAATATACTCAAAAGATTTTTGAATAAAAATAATTTTAATTCATGGAAATAACACGTTCAAAATTAAGTACACGAATTTGTCGTTTTGGAGATAATTTTGTAGAACTCCATACTCATACACATGAACATAAAAACACACTTGTTTTTTGGTTCTACTTATTTACTTTTTGTGAGACGCGGTTCTCTTTATGATGGCATTATAAATCTATACAATTTGATACAAATTTGGTAGGGACAGCATTATTCATATTAATAATTGATAAAAAGAAAACAACCTGTATAAAACCACTATTTGTTGAATAATTAACATATTTCGGGGCCCATGGTCCCTTCATTTCATACGACGTGTAAACAGGATTAAAATTGGATATATGTAGGTATACATTAACAAAATCAAAGAACAAAATTAATTAATAAATTAATGGTATAAATATTTAATTTCATATTAATGAGTTACCTACCTCATTTTTATAAAATTGTATAGCTATCATCTTCAATATGTGTATGTACTCATTAATCAGAACATAATCGTGCCAAAATGTAAAAACCTAATTTTAAGTTCTCAAAATTATATAGCTGTTCCTTTCAACAGTTTTCAAATAAATATAAGTTGTGCGATGTCAAATACTTAGATTGATAATTATTTTCCTCATAAGTCAAATCACGTCTCACATAAATTAAACATGGAAAACTTAAAGATAACTGTGTTTTAATTTTCATATGTGGGAAGCACTTAAACACAAATAAAAATATAGAAATAGATTACATATTACAATGATTAGATTAACTAAATATTTAAGAAATCTCTTTTAAAAGAAGAGTATTTAAAAATAACTTTAGCTGTAAACCATATTAAAAACGTGTTGTTCTAACATTTCTATATTTATCTAGTAAAATTTTGCGAGTAGATTACAAGTGAAATTAAATTTGAATATTCGATAACATTAGCATAAAACATATAAACAATTTTGACTCTAAATATATATATTCTTGCCTCTCTACATTACGCATACTAGAATAGCCGTAGAGGTCTCTTCTATTTAGTTCTTCTCTCTCGATTTCAATTGAGAGTCACTTTGAAAACGGGGAGTTTGTTTTTACGTAAAAAAAGAACTATATAGCAGTTCTTATATTCTCATATATAAAACTCTCAACTGACATTATTTTTTTAATTTTCCATTCTGCATCTTGGGCAGTAGCAATTGGAACATGTTATGAAAAATAATTCCGGTGCTATTTCTAGAGTTCTATCAAAACATTTTTAAAAAAAATCCAATCTTTGTATTCCGCCAAACTGAACCAAGTATAACACGAAAAAGATTACAAAAATACTGATTGTATTTATAAATATTATATTAAACAAAATAAAAACACGCTTTTATAAAAAAAATTCTAAAATGGAGAAATACTTTTATTTTAGCAACCATATTTATGGCTTTATCTCCTTTATCTCTATACCAAATTCCTTCTTTTTCACCCGTTTCCATAATTTGTTTCAAATGTTATCACATTTTTTTGTGTACCTTTGTAATTGATCTAGGTATTACTCAGTATGTTTTACATTGTATAAATAATACTCTTAATATTCCTAAGATTTTTTTGAAAAGAAAAATGAAAGATGTTTAAAATAAACAAAGCTTCATTTTAACAAAAGTGATTTCATTTTTAATTATTATAAATTATTTTCTAGTAGCCGTTCACGCATGATAAATCAAGTAAAACTAAATGGTTCGCGTTTTCGCTAAGCCCTAATATGTTATGTAGTATATTTTTGACGGTCCACGGAAAGGCGGAGACAGCAACATGCGTTAAGCGCACGGTTCGGGTTTGCAGGTTGGGTCTGTTCCCGTAACCTTGTGTAACGTCTGTAACGTTACACGAAGTTATGGGGACAGATAATTAAATAATTATACTTAGATTACTTCTATTCTATCAACGTCTCAAAATCAACAGCAGGTTTTTCTCAGAAGTTTTTCATATAATAATCACTGTACTCATAGGCTGGGCAACATGGTTAGTTTGTTCTTATGTTTTCTTAATAGAAAATATAAATATAACTGGAAATATTCGTTAAACAAATATATAATTCATAAATACTTGACGCATAGAGTACTGATAAATTTGTATAAATTTCCATTTGTATAAATGGTTTGTTGTGCATACTATTTAAACTAATAGAAATTTTGTGTAGAAACATTCACCATGTCATGGTGTCTGACATCGTATTACATCCGTTTTGTCAGAAAATTTGCTAAGTTCATGGCTATAAAAAATACTACGCGTTAAGTAGGCTACACGGTAGTAATACATCACCCGCTTGGATTGTGCGAATTTGAAGCCCGGATAGTGAAATATAAAATCAAATGTCTGCAAATCGTATATTGCCATCCCTTAATGTCAACAGTAACACAGTCACATTACGCCGCGACAATATAATACCACGGTTCCAGAAAGTGGTTCTAGATAATGTATAAACGCAGGAATTAATTCCGATATTTCACAGTCCGCCTGGCACGTAGCCGACCTTAACGAATAAACTTGTCAGTAGTAACTAGGAGACTCAGTTTACACGATAGATTCTCAATTGAATTTAGTCGCAGAACAAGTTTTGTAGAACATAACGGAACCTCTTAAATATTAGCGCTGCAGTACAAAATAAAATGCCTAAGTACTTGACAATAAAATAAAAAAATATTTTTTAGCAAAAACGTAAGACAAATAATTTTAAAAAAACAATGTTGATTAAGTTTATTGGGATTCATTGCATAACGCATAAAACATAATACATTGCAAAACTAATTTTCGGTGATCGTGCTTTCGCGGTGGCTGAACCAAAGCTATGGAATAAACTACCTAATAAACTAGACAAACAGATAGCTTACCGCGGTTCAAAAAACAACTTAAGACGCATCTATTTAGACAATCCTATAAAAACCTATAGAATCTGACCACAACAACACTAGCTAATGTTTTCCACTCCTAGTGTGCACTCCGCGAAAACACCTAATTCTTTCAGGCACTCCCAACTCTTATAGTATTAAACATTAATTCCATTTCTTGCATGCTACCTAGTGAATAAGTAATAGTAAATAAGTTTTTTTAGCAATAAGTAGTTTTGTAAGACAATTTTCTGTGTAAAGCGTCCTTGAGGTGAGTATTCGCGAAAACGGCGCTATATAAATTATCCAAATATTATTTATTATTATTATTACAGTTTTAATGACACATGATATGGTACGTATTAAACTATTATTTTATTGTATAATTTTTGAAAAAAAAAATGGCCACATGTAATCTATTCCCGTGGAGCTCCTGCGCCGTGACTGAGATTCAACATTATACCTTAATAAGTACATGACCTTGGCAATAACATCCTTTTACTGGGTGACAAGCCATTAAATTTAAAAAAAAAAAAAGTACATGACTTCTTTTTTGTCTTGGACAAACGTGCATTGGGAAATCACAAACAATTACTGAGGAGTCTTATGGAATGGACATGACGATTCCATTTTTTTTTAATAATTAATTGCCTCCTCATTGTAAAAAATCTCCAAATACCTCAGGGTGGCTGGTATAAGCTCTTTATATGAAAATAACATGTTTCCAAGTAGGCAACACGTTTTTTTCTCTTTCAAACCCTATAAATAAGCACCAGGCAGCCGCCCTGCACAGTATGGGCTTGGCAGGAGATAAAATGAAACTATTTTACTCTCAATTAAATTGATTCTTTGATTCAATTTAGATTCTATGCACACTTAAAAAATAAAAAAATATTGGAAAATATATTTTTTATCATCAGATTTGAATGTTTACAATGCCTACTGCAAAAACTGCGCCAATTTTAAACAAAATTGTAATAAACTTTGTTTTAATTACGTAATTTTTCAGAATTTCTAAATAATTTAATGGAAAATGATCATACCTTTAAATATTGGTCATAAATTGATTAATTTGGAATTTTTAGAAAAAAGTAAGGCATTTAAAATTAACTAAAATATCATAAATAAGTTAATTAATTTAACCACCAGATCTAGAATAAAGATATTTTTTTTACTTTCCATTTATGATATCATCATAATCCGGTTGTTTTTAATAAACTCTTTAATAAATTTTCGGAACTCTAAGGGGAACACCATTTGAGAAATTCTGCTCTATACAATATAACGTTACGATTATGTTGTCCAACAAAAGTTAATGCACAAAAATATAATGATCTTAAAATTGTTGTTTTCCTCACAGGATTCTTATGTTTACATTCACTTATAAATACAACTATATCATATTATGCCTCTTCATTACAATATTAGCAATGATATTATGATGAACGATATTTATTTTATCAGTTATTTACTTAAGATACGATCTACTCACCGAAAATCTGACGGACAATTTATAATGATTTAGATGTTGATTTTGTTCTCATTTTCGGAATACATTTAATACTAACCAGTGAAACAACATCATAAAATAAATAATCTTTCTAATTAAATAATCTTAAATTATAATTAGATTTTAGCTAAGGAATTTGAGACAGAATTTATGGCACAGTACAATCTAGTGATTATATTATTTTTCTTTTAGTAGATCTGTTGATCTGTGCTACAGAAAACTACGCCTCCTGGGATGACGAGGTACAGCCACCCCTCCATCTTTTCGGTGGTCTTCCCGGTAGGTGTCGTCCAGAAGGGATTTCATTCGCTGCTGTCTGTCTTCACGCACGAGTCTGTCACTTTTTATTCTGGCTACGTGATCCCGCCAGAATCTCCTATTGGATCTATTCCATCGTGCTATGTCCTCTATTGCAAGTTTTCCTTATGTCCGCATTTCGGACACGTTCACGTAAAGTTTTTCCAGCAATGGATCTCGGCACTTTCATTTCAGATGTTCTGAGGGGTCTTTTGGTGCGGACAGTGTTAGCCCGCGTCTCTACAGCGTATGTCATAATAGGTCGCGCGCATGTTTTCCAGACCAAATTCTTGAGACTCCCTGATTCGGTGGATGCTCTGTTAAGTTGTTGACTTTACTTCGGTTATGGTGATTATCTAAACCGTTATTTTTATAGAGATTGTGACTGCTATGAGATAACTGATTATTTGCAATTTTGCGAGCAAACTCACTAGAAACAAACAATCCAAGAGTTTTATCTCAGATACCAATCATTGTTACATCAATCATACAATCAAATAATACCAATAACACACAATAACGGTTTAACTCATCACTAGTATGAATTAACCTAAAAAGTTTTGAATAGCTTGTTGATAAATTGGTTAAGACTCCTGCCTAGTGATCGAATGGTCACTGGTTTGAGCCCCGTTGAAAAGATGGAGGGGTATCTGGCCCTCGTCATCCCAGGACGCGTAGTTTTCTGAATCACAGATCTACTAAAAGAAAAAGAAGGAGAAGTATAATAAAACCTATTAATGTTCTTGTGGTAACAATAGTTTATCGAAATTTTTCGACAGTTTATCTGATTGGGTTTAAGAGATTCGTCTCATTTTTTCAATTATAAAAAAAACTACGTTCCAAAACTTCGCAACATCAAAAATAAATTAAAGTTGAAACTGCACATACTATATTCACTAATTGGGGCACACTTTCACAAAAATAAAAATAAAAACATGGCAATACAGCGAAACACGCATACATACATTTAAAAACTAAAATTTTCCTTCAATTACTGAAATATTTTTTCAGTCTCGCGGTTCGTGAATGGCAATCACGTTTGAAATTTGGTTGACGTAAACGCCATTTGGATTGGACGAATATTAATTAACGTGAATTGCCCCGCAACCGATAATAACAAGCAACACGTCACGTGTCCAGAGCAGCCCTCGGCTTACAATACAATGTATACTATGTTATAATGTTATACAATGTATATAATGTTACAATGTTATACAATGTATATAATGTTAACGCAGCCGTGATGGACTCCGGCCCTGTCGGAATGTTGCGGACGTTTTGACTAGTGGCCGAGACGGCCGTGGAATCTTGCATGTGTTGGCTAGATGCCCATGATCACCATGTATAGGTCTCTTCGTACTATTCTCTAATTCAGGAACCTGGATCGACCTATTATATATGTTTTTCGCTTCTCGAGTTCTTCAACCGACATAACTCGAAGCAGTAAATCATCAGTCAGTCAGATCAGTGACGGCACTGTTAGTATCATCCGCTGGAAGGCTGGGGAAATCGCTCGCCACAAAATTGCTCGCCAGGAAAGTTGCTCGCTAATTGCGTGACAGGATATTTTGGTTCTTTTTTACATGTACTTAGGTACTTTTTTAATAGATTAAGAAACACGTTTATTGCAAAACATTAACATATTTGAAGATCCATGGCAAGAAGTCGTTTAACTAACATTCAAGATATTTTGAGATAATTAGACATTTGCATTACCTTTGAAAAATATGTTTTATTGACAATTCAAGATTAATTTTTATTGATTTATGTCACTAAAATATCCAAAAAGTATTTACAAAATAAAAAATCGAATTTACGCCCAAAAAAATAAAAATATACTAATTTTCCCTAAAAAAAATGTAGGTAACAACCATTTTTTCGCCTCTGGAACTCATTTTTAATAGAATAACACCTTTTAAAACACGAACATCAAACAACCCTTCAAATGCTATCCATTTTTACCATCCATTATCCAAAATTACAAAATACTTGGCATGTTAATTAATAATACAAAACATGGTATCTACCATTTAAAATTATTGAAAAATAATATATAAGTACCTACATAATATTATGATAGTCTTCAAATAAAAACAAATATATGACAGTACTGCCAGAGTAAAATTTATTTAAACCATAAATACTCCAATCAAATAAAAAGGCAAGAACGTGTTAATTTCAGAATGATGGCATGAACATTTTATTATTGAAGATAACATGTTCTTCTCATTAGTAACTGATTTGATTTTTATGAAAAAGTGTAGTAAACATGTTCATCCATATGATTTGAACATGTTCTAATTATTTTTAAATTCTGAACTTATTTCCAATGGAAAGAGCGTACAATATTTATTTTAGACGGCTTATTAACTCATTTTTGACAAAAATGTTAGTTAACAACTTCTTGCCATGGGGTCATCATATTTTCAATTATTATTTAAAAACAATTGTCGTCAAGTAAAAGAATTTATAAAGGTTAGGTAAGGTAAGGTTATTCGGCTGCAAGACATTGGAATGATAACTGAGAAATTTTTCGCATGATATTGAAAAAAGATATGAATAAAATCAGAAGAGAAAAGGGTTCTTCATGTGATGGCTGATTTGATGTGTATATTTGCACCTAATGAAGAAATTTTAATTTACATTATAGATGTCTCACAGAGACGATCACTTTACACAATGTAACGTAAGCCAGCCGTACGATAGGTCGTAAGCCCTATGTACACCCAAAAGATTTCTATACCTACTTTCTCATAAAAATACGTTCGTCTCTGTGAGACATCTATAATATACATTGATTGATTAATGATGTCCTTGTGACAAAAATCCAGTTCTGTTCTGAAAAATTTGGACATACTCAAAATATTCTGAAATTTTAATTTAACCAAAAGTATTTATAAAGGTTAGGTTACGTTAGGCTATCTGGTGGCGAGCAATTGTTGACGAGCTTTTTTTCTGGCGAGCAATTGTACAGCGAACTTTCCTGGCGAGCAGCTGTAGACGAGAAACTGCGTGCGAGCAATTTTCCGATAACCGGCTGGAAGAATGGCATCCTTCAGCTAAAACTGAAAGCGGGAAGACCACTACTAGGGTGGATGGTGTGTCTATTTCCAATGTCGAAAGTTTTAAGTGTAATAAATTTTTTTTTAAACTTGCGAAGGAATCAATTGGATAACATTTTTAAAAACAGGGCACTCAACTATACCGGAATGCTTACCGTTGATAAAATCAGAATAAGAGGAATATTCTTCACATATGCCTAAATTTTTTATGGTTGAGAAGTTTTTAATTTTTTTTTTTATTTCTAAGGTTTACATTACAATAAAATTAAAATTTTATACATATCAAGATAACAGTGTATGTAAATATATATCAGCATGCATGATCATTTACAAAAATATACATATACATACATGCATACATATAAAATTTATAAAACAGTATCTTTTGCTTCTGTTACTTCTGCTCTGATCCTTCTCTCATAACGGAGTTTTGTTCAGCTCTTTATAATTTTATACTCTGTGACAGAATGTTTAAAAAAATATATATTTGCTAAATATATCCCAAATTAAGTAAAGTTTTTGATCTAGTAGTAAAGACACTCGCGGAGACCACAGAGTTAGTCCTATTTCAAGGCACAAGCGTTTGAAAAAAATATGAATATTCATATTATATAGAGTGAACTCAAAAGTTGACGTTTTGTATAATGATAATATAATCCACATGATTTACCCTAGGACGCTTCAGATAAAAAAGTTTTTATCATTCCAAAAGGGTGTAAAAATATTCTACTAAATAATTCATGAAAAGTTTCACATTTTTTTGTCGTCTGGTGTCTTAAAGTTCTTGGAAGAAATAATGCAATTTAAAGGGGAAAAAAGCTTATGTGACAACCGAACGCAAGCGAGTTTTCACAAATATATTAAGTTATTTTGTTGGCAATTTCACATGAACAGACATGTCTGATTTACGTAAATATTTCAGAGAATTTATTACACAATCTGTAGATTAAATCTTCGAGTGTTAAATGTAAAAACTGAGGACGGCAGACTTTATGAATAAGGCTTGAAAAAACGCTGTTCGCAAGCAATTCCGTGCTCTTAAGAGTTATCAACAAAATGTAAAAAAAAAACTAAGGCTCAGGCAATTCTGAGACATTAAGTCTACTTTCTATAATCTAATTGACTTGTATTTCTATTATATAAAGGGTTTGCTTTTAATATAGCCTGATAAATAAGACTTTATGATAAATATCATGTGATAAAATGACTTAAGGAAATAAAAAAAAAAATACCTTGTTTCATAATACAGCCTTAATTAATTAAAAATAATATTTCAAACATTTTATGTAACACCACATTATGTGTTAAGAGGTTAAGTCGTCAAAAATATATATTCATACTCAAAAAAATATTTTGACATAAAGATTTTTGTTAAAAAATTATTTTTAAATTTTTGAAATGGTGGTTCCCGCAATGATTCTTTTGTCGGAAGCGTCCAGCTTTTAGAGATAATCATGTCGCCAGGATTTGAGTGAAATTAAGAAGCAATTTTTTTTTAGCTCTTTTTAATTTTTTTCATTTTTCAAAAAAAGGTTATTTTACTGTTCAATTTCCCGTCTATCGCATGTTGCTACGGCCGCCTCTCCGTGGAGCGCCAAAAAGATGAGATAAATATATTCTATGGCTTTGCAAAGCCCGAACCAATGTTCCGTCATTTTTAACGGGTTGCAGGTAGTAACAAAATAAAAGGGATATCATAAAACAAAAAATACCGCTACATTATGAAGTTAATGATGGATGATTCGTAAAAACAGCAAATCTAAACCATTGTTTTCGAAAATGTAACATAATATTATGATAGAGATTAAATGTAATAATATCTTATATAACATTGAATACTCTCATACGATATTGATTCAATATTATATTGACAATCCTAAACAATGAAAACATACAAAATAATATTTGTGTATAAATAGTATGAACGAGAATACAAATATTTTGAAAATAAATAAGTATAAAAAATTCATCAAAATCCAATATGTTTGACCTTTAAATATTTTTAAAATACTCTAAGCCAGTGTCATTAAAGACCTGTTGACAATCTATGATATAATACAATACACATCACCATAATAATGTAGAATTTTGAAAAAGGGTGTATTTGTTTGTGTGTGAATTGTTAAATAAAAACATAAAAACATTTTGCCTGTAGCGCTTTGCAAAAAGACCCAACACTTTTTCCTTTTAATGTGCTGATAGGTAGGTACTTACCGTCGCTCGTAAACATCAAACCAAAGACTTAGCACCGGGCAACACTCACCTGGAAACAAAGAAAGGTCAAAATGAATTATGGCGGTACTTTATGAAAATTCAAAAAGCGAGACACGAGAAAAAACAATTTTCCGATAGTTGTTCAAATGTAATGGCGTTCCATTTGGCAAAAGGAACCGAAGTCATTTTGACGAAAATGTCTTGACGAATATTATTCAAAAACCTAAAATAAAATACCGTTTAAATATAATAATCTAATAAATAGGTTTAGCTCAGTCGATCAATTTGAAAATATGAAACATACAGAATCAATATATGCGTGTTACTACACCATCTTGATATTTTCAAGTTGAAGTTGAAGATTTGAGGATAATTTGAGTCATTACTCACGCAAAAATCCCCGAAATTGACCGAGGTATAGCAAAGTGAAGCTACGTTAAAAGCATGGTCGCCGAGCAGAGAGAATTTCGTACATTGACCCTACGCTACGCGTCCTTGTCGCTCGCTCACAATTATGTTGCTGTCACGCTCGCTCGTTGTGCCTGTGCGAGCGTGACAGCAACATAATTATGCGCGAGCGACAAGGATACGTAGCGTGGGGTCAATGTACGAAATTCTCTCTGCTCGGCGATCGGGCTTTAGTAGGTGAATTTTCAAACGATTTTGATTATTTATTTTACGTTTTTTCGAAACTCCCCTTTCAGACTGGTGGAAAAAATAATATTTTGTTCAAATTTTGCAAACATCTTACTAATAATATTATCTATAACTAATAATAATACCAATATCTGTACATTTTTTTTGTTGATAAAATATGCCGTTTTCTAAATATGACTATTTGTATTTTTTTAGGAAAGTATTATTTTCGATTGTGTTTCATCATAGACGTAACAAGAAAATAATTTACTCTTTCATTTCATTCACGTGCTGGCGACATGAATATCTCCACCAACTGGGTACGTCATGCAGAAGGACCTATGCAGGACAGCACATAATTCCGCCATTTTGAAATTTTCAAAACAATGTGTTGATGATAAATATTAATCAATATATGATGTAAACAATAATAGTAAAACGACTTTTTTAACGTTAACAAAAAATTAACTGAATTTGAATGTATTTTTTGACGCCCCGAAAAACAGCGAAAATATGTTTTATGACTACCCGTATCTGTCATGAAACTAAACCACAAAAAAAATATATAAATAATACGTTGAAAATTTTTGTAACATTTTAAAGGAGATATGTAGGTACATACAATTTAGCCAAAATACAAATCACTTTATTTAATAATTTACCGCCCGGCGGCTATATGTGTCAAGGTACAGTACGTGCAGTAAATTACACTACACGTAAAATTTTATTAAAATTTCATGTGCAGTAAAATACACTACACATAAAATTTTATTAAAATTTCTCTACGCGTGATGCAGAGGGATATAGATTAGAATGATTAATATGAGTGTATAGTACCTACTGTCTCGTGAAATATATTAAAAAATCAGGTTTGTTATTTCTACGTTTTACTTACACATTTTTTGTTATCTGCCCTCCCGAACTCAAATGTCGTAATAAACAAACCTTTTTACCTACTATAGTGTATATCTAGAGAAAATATTTCAGGTTTGATAGTGTTGAAACGAGATGCTAAAAAGAATTTACGCACTGTTCGAACCCCTGGTGACATGCCACTTAGAACAACACTATCGGATCTAGAACGGTCTACAATTATCTACAACCTTCCAGAAACATCTAAAAACGTCTAGAATTGCCTGGAACAAGCGAGGAGCGACGGGGACCTTCTCCTAATCACTAAACAATCTAGAAACTACGGAAATACCAGCATTTGTATATAAATACGGAACCACGCCGTGGCGAGTTCAGTTGTCGTGTTTGACAGTTCGCTCAGTGCGAAGTACGCGCGGGACGACAGCCAGGTGTGCCCAGTAGTCAAATTGCAAAGTGACAGATATCGAGCGAAACACCTAATTGGACAAATATATAAATGCGATGAATACTACGTGCGAAAATGAGATGGAATGTTCTAATCTTAAATACTTGTTACTCAGTGATAATTCAGTGTTCATTTACAAGTGATCCAAGGCGAAAAACTGTAATTTGAAGAATATTAAGTTTAATTCATTTTATGTGACTTTGTACATTGAATAGTTAATTAATTATTAATTAATAAATCGCTGTTAATTTCCAGCGCTTTTATTTGTTCTCCCGCAGTCACCATCCGTGACAATATGTATAAGGTAAGTCTGGTGGTCGCTGGTTCTTATTTATTATTTATCATTATTTATTATTTATTATTATGTTTCATTATTTATCTTCATTGTATCTGTTTGTGCAAATAATTGTTGTTCCATTTTTTCTGTCATGTCAATCGTGATATTTGTTCGGCCGGAGACCATCCGGAGTGACTCTCCCCTGGCTAGATGTCTTGGGATGCGACGACAGATGTCGCATTGGTATGACAGCGCGCTCACTTCGCATTCTGACCTTGAAGCGTGAGCAGTGACGTTTTTTTTCGCCGCAACATACCTACCTACAAGTGTAAGACAATACTATCGAGTTTCTATATTAAATTAAATATATTCGTACTTGAAGAACGCCGCAGTTTGTGTAAGAGATCCAGGATCCAACCATCTGGTGAGTCAGTAGATGTTATTCTTGGGTGGTTTTGGGTCTGACATTTATCCTGATTGACTTTTTTTTTTAAACACGATTGTTATTTGCATAGACGATTTATCTCCCTGGAGCTGTGCTTATTTACACGGCATAGCTCCAATAATCGCCTTTACCATTCAGTATCAAAGAATTGACATTCTTTAGACAAAGATGTGTCGTTTCTATTTCTCAAGCAATCTCGAGAGAGAGAGAGAGAAACGAGATTATTTTAATAATTACAATCATTTATACAAATATGTCAAATCAGTATTGTTAATTTCACAAGTAATTAATTACATTTGACCATATTGTTTCCGGCACTGGGCACCAGAGGAGGTACGGCGACACAAAGGAGATCATGGTCCGCAGTTGAGGAACCATTACGTCTCCACTTGTATTGTTATAGTCCGCAGAATTACTAAACTGTTCCTAATTAGCGACTTGTCTCGCAGACGATGCCATTCGGGCAGTTAGTGCGGCGAGACAATGGGGCCGTAGACCCCGGCCCGCGCGCTCCGGGGAACTACCCTCGTGAGCGACGCTTCCTAAGGGATGCTCCGCTAATTGTTAGTGCAGAGGGTGGCGGCGCTGGCCCCGAGTACGGTACGCAATAATACAGCACCCGAATTTCACACTCGAGGAATATTAGAGCAAAGGCAGCAATGATGCGTTTCTGAGATAAATACAAAATGCCCGCCTCTGCTCAAGGATTTTTTTTTGGAATCTATAAAACCTACAAGATAAGTTCTTATAAACTATTGCGACTTCAGTTTTTCTTTTACGTACGTGTATAAATAAATATTTAACTTTTATCCATGGATTTTACTTTTATTTTTTGTGTTTATTTAGTAACTAGCTTATTCAAGCGGCTTCGCACGCGTAGATTTTTAGTAACTTTTAGTCATATTTTATCAATTTGTGTATTAACCTTAACACATAGATATGTAGTCGCGGACTATTTTATAGAACTGTTTGAGTTCTACAACTTTTCTACAGAAAGTATCTCTTACCGCTAAGGCGGCGTTTTTTCGTCGACTTTAGTTGTAAAATAGGTCACCACGAAAAGCCCTTTTATTTTAACATGATAATATATGGCCTGTGTCTACCCTGAAAGTCCATTCTAAATATTGGAGAAAGAATTTTAGAAATCGGATGAGTAGTTTCGGAGATTACCTCCTACATCCATATTAGTATACATAGATATATATGTTTTAAGCATCTATCCCTGTCTAGATGGCGCGTTTCAATTTATATTGCATCCAAATAACGAGTTTCCTACGCTGGGAGGGACTTGAAGTCCAGACAGTGACGAAGGAAAGGGTTGATTAATAATTATAAGTGGATAAAAACAAAAAAAAATATCTAGACTTGTATCTAGGTTGACAGTCCTAAGCCGTAAATAGGAATATCCGAAGAATCGTTCAAGTGGCAAACAACTGTAGAAACTGCTCTAACTATATTCTGTTATCGTATCATGTAAATCAAATCACTCAATATCTATGTAATTCATTCAGAGCAAGCTCGATTTTTGATTTAAAGATATGAAATGATGATCCTTCGATCTGCGTTTGTATTTAAAGATGCATAAGAGTGATTTAAATCTTTTTAGTGAAAAGTGTTTTAAAATCTCTGATCTGTCAAAAGAGTGATTTTGCGCGTCTCTAGCACGGACTCGCGCGTAGTACTGGACGCAACAATGCCCACGCGTAGCACGTGTTACACGCGCGAGTGAGCAAATGTAAAGCGCGCGAGCGCCGCGCGTGTTGAGATACTCGGGCCTCATTGTTGCGTCCAGAACTACGCGCGAGTCCGTGCTAGAGATGCGCAATATTGGCTGGTCTGGAATACCTAAAGTTTTTTCGACAAGCTTTTATATAAAACAGAGTTTTTCAAAATTGTGGAGTCATTACTTTTGCCATATGCGCCAACATCTACTGAAATAAAACAATTATTTGCATATCTGGATGCAATATAAATTGAAACGCGCGAGTGGACTCGCGCGTACAACGCCTCATCTGAACAGGCTCCAACAATCATGTGAACAATACACGCCGTTATCGGCACTGAAACTGAAACTGATACTGATGTGTTTGCTACCGGATAGTGAATTTTATTTTTGCTATTTAAATAATTGGCTATTACTGTCCTTGCTATGTTTCAGTCTAAAATCGACATCAATTCTCACTTAACCCTTAAATGCATATTGTGCCGAAAACGGAACATTGCGTTTGTTTTCAATTATCACACAAATTATTTGTCATTCTTTATATCGATCCTTATATAAGTATTCCTCAGTCATTGAATTTAAAAAAATAAAAAAATTTCCATGCTCAAACGACCATATTTTACTAAACTATCAAATTATATAAAAAGTCGATGTCTTTATCGAGAAGCGAA
This sequence comes from Agrypnia vestita, assembly GCA_016648135.1. Classification (NCBI taxonomy): domain Eukaryota; kingdom Metazoa; phylum Arthropoda; class Insecta; order Trichoptera; family Phryganeidae; genus Agrypnia; species Agrypnia vestita. The sequence goes on along the minus strand of JADDOH010019747.1, from coordinate 3,685 downwards.
GTAAGGCGTATTCGATCTAAAGAAATCTTGATTATTTGACAGATTTATTACCCATAAAAATATAAAACGAGCAGGTATGTCTATTAATTTTGTATTCATACAATTATTTTTATCTTTTTTATACTAAATACACAGGAAGTAATGCATTAATTTAGTATTAAATGCATGTGGTGCCGAAAACGGCACATGCTAATTTTTTTTTTAAATAAATGAAAAAATAAAACTATGATTTTTTTTACTATTTTTCCCTTAGTCTACGGGTGAAGCTCTATAAAATATATATTTTTTATACAAAAATCAGACTTCATGCATTTAAGGGTTAAGTATGAAGCGGTTATTGGTTGAGGTGGATATTGCTATCTTTGCTTTTTACTACGGGCATATTGTTGTCTTCTTAACAGTGATTTGGATAGAGTTATATTTCCTAGAAAATCCAGAATTCAGTATATTCTAAATAAGTAATGCTCCGTGACTCCATTCAAAACATTTTTTTATTTTTTTGGATATTACTGTCTTCTTTTTATATCCCTCACTTTATTTTGTTTTCTGTAGGAATATTTGAGGAGGCTATACAGGGTTATTTGGAAAACTTTAGTAACCTCGCAGGATTACATTCCTGCCTTGATTATGAGTCGAAATATTGAAGCTATCATGACCTAATGTCAATAGTTATGCAGATATGCGACATCAAAGTTTGCTTTTTTTTTCAATATTTCTGACTAATTTTTTGTAAAACGTTGGACTATCATTAGAAAAACTTATATCGATTTTGACGATATCGACGAAAAATTAATTCTTTTCAATAAATGTTAAATAAAATTATAAAAACCCTGACAAATTTCTAATTGGAATTCGAAGGTTTTTATTGTTTTATTTGACTTGTATTAAAGGGAATGAATTTTTCATATTCGATATAAGTTACTGTAATGATAATCCAACGTTTTACAAAAATAAGTCAGAAATATTGAAAAAAAAATGCAAACTTCATGTCGCATATCTCCATAACTATTGATATTAGGTCACAGTAGCTTGAATATTTTCGACTCATAATCAAGGCAAGAATATAGTCCTGCGAGGTTATTAATGCTTTCCAAATGACCCTGTATAAAGTTACCCTCTTAATCGCAACCTTAGGTTCTATAAAGCCGTGTGAGAAATTTATTCCTGATTACCAGCAAGCCTCACACATTTCCTGCCATCACACACTTTATTATTTTAAAAAATTTATAATAAAAAATATTATTAAAAGTTTTCAATAATAAGCAAAATCTCCTCTATTAAAAAAAAACGAAAGAGAAAAGTTTTGATAATGTTAGTATAGAAAAAATGCACCGAAATGAATAAATACGTTAGTGATGACATAAACATTCAAGTACCATTTTCGCTGCCTGGATATTGTACCGAATGTGAGATTCGGTAAACACAACTTCCTTCCGTTATAGCAGCCTTCGATGGCGCCGGTTATACTCCGCCATCTTCGAAATTTATGTATTGAAAACAAAACAATGCGCCAAAACATTCGCGTCAATTTTTACCTTCTCGATTTTCCGGGAAAATCGAAAACATGGAGAATAAAAGCAATTTTACAATAACGAAGAAAGTAAATATTAAGTCACGTAGTAGAACTACTACAAACATATTATTGAAAACATCATTTTCAGCAATTGACGGAAAAATAGGCTTAAAATGAAGAAATGTAACTAAATTTTTTAAAGATTTAAAACGTTGTTACATATTTTTGATTACTAGTAATAATAAAAGTTAAGAAAAATGATAGATTTTCGCATTTTCTTGAATCAGAAAACGGGTTGTTTTCGAAAAAAAATAAGCGTTTTTTCTGAAAATTATCTAAAAAACTGAACATCAAAATATTGAATGAGTGAGTATGAGATTCAGAACAATTTTAATGAGTATGACGCAAAAATAGGCTTAAAATGAAGAAATGTAACTAAATATTTGATTTAAAACATTGTTACAAAATTTATGATTACTAGTAATAATGAAAATTAAGAAAAATGATAGATTTTCGCATTTTCTTGAATCAGAAAACAGGTTGTTTTCTAAAAAAATTAAGCGTTTTTTTCTGAAACTTTCTGACAAACTGAACATCAAAATATTGAATGAGTATGAGATTCAGAACAATTTTAATGAGTATGACAAACCGCCTCCATATACCGAATTCAAGATACTTTTAATATGTACGTTGGTTTGATAGTTAGGAATATGTATTAAGAGGGATAAACGGGGAGAGTATTCAGTGTACTTGAGATGAACTGAATTAATTGCAAAACGATTTATATAGATACGAGGCGAAAATGAAGTGCAAAGTGTAGCGAATGACGTCAGCAGGCAGAAAATGGTCGTTCAGCGCTCGGTGTTCCAGCCTGTTGACGTCATACTGTCGCTGTAGTAGGAGGCAAATGAAACGCTAAAAACTATTTTAACCTGTATTTAATACTGTTAAATAGTCACTGGACACTAATTTAATCGGAGTACTGTTCTTAAATTCACTCTAAATGTTAATAGAATATTACGCACACTAATTATCCAATTTCGAAATTCGTACTAATTTTATCGGTACACTTTATTTTTTCAAAACTTCTCGCCCGCCGGTACGTACTTCCTTGATTTACTGTCGCTGAAATACCGCGCTCTGGCCACACCATCGCACGTTCCGCTCGTCTGTGAATTTCTATGGCGTTAGCCCGCTGTCAACAACGAACACTACTTTTACGCAGTAGCCGGTCGATCTCTTTTTATAGACAATGTCGCTTTCTTGATGTTTCCAGATTCGTGTGGACCATCCCAGATCCTTCTAGTCTTAAATTCACTTCAAATATTTCTTGAATATTTCACACACTTATTATCCAATTATCTTCGTTGCACTTTTATTACTCTTAAATAACTCGTCCCTCATTTACTGATGCACGTTACTTAAATCGCTCAGGTTCGCACTAGAAAATTCTCGTTTGTCGGTAGGTACTTTCTTTATTAGCACACACGCGCTAGCAAAGATTTCGCTTGACTGTCAAACTCTGACAAAACTGATTGCGCAGTAGCCGGTCGATCCCTTTTTATAATGTGCAATGTCGCTTTCTCGATGTTTTCAGAGTTTATGAGAATAACCCAGTCGATTCCAGATTCGCGTGGACCACCCTAGAACCTTCTAGTAACTTCCAATTTTAGTGTAAAAGGTGTCGAATCCTGTGAAATCATCGGTTATGTGTAATTCTTTCTGATTCTACCATTTCGTGACAATATTGGCATGGGAATACGTATTCCGCTATTGATGGCGGACGTGAAAAAAAATTTTAATAAGCAACCAATAAAAACCAAGTTTTTATTATACTCCCTTTCTCATTTACTAGTGGAAACTGGTTTGGCGCTTAACCTACGCGTTGGGCTTTGGTCGAGCGACGCTACGAAAGGGAGTAATAAAAAAATTCCAAAAATCCAAAATTGTACTATAATCAGGTTCCGTGTCTACCAGACGCGTTGAAATATTTTCATACAACTTAATAAGTTATATGAAAAAACCATTCAAAATTTGATAACTCCAAAATTTCATTAATTTTTTTTAAACGAAAATTTGATCGTCGCCACGAGTCAGCTTGCAAAGTTTCAGCTCGATCGGATCACGAGAAAAGGGTTAAAAATCGATCCAAAATTTTTTTCGTCAAGCAAG
>JADDOH010019746.1:0-18703 GCA_016648135.1 Agrypnia vestita | reverse complement strand
TTTAGGCGACACGGCGTCGTTATCGCAGTTGTTGACGTCGGCAGAAGATTAGTAATTTATGCTACTGTGCAAGAGTACTACGCATCCTCTTCTTCTTGAAAGCATTGAGACCGGAAGACATTAGCGCTGATTGAGTAAAATCAGCAGCTATCCTGAACAATGAACAAATCCCTAATTAGAAGCTTATTACAATTCTCGTCAACTGGTCACCCAATTACGATATTCGTAATAACAGAGTAGAAAAAAAAATCCTTAAATCTTTGACACATCGACAAGGTCTAAGTGATTAACTTGATACATACTACAAAAGACTTACAAACTTTCACCTAATCTCCTTAAACAAAAGAAGAAATATTTAATAACCAAATTAATTAATCAATTAGAAAGACATACAGAAATATCTAATTCACGAACAAATATTACAACTTCACAAATATGAATGTGTTCTTGAATATATATAATATCTGTTGTATAAAATGTATATCCTAATAAAATGAATTATTCAGTTAATTCTGGCGTCCATCTAGCGGTGGTACTGCAAAGTAATTTGAACTACCGTATCAAAAAAGTGAACACGTTCACTACTTTGAAGACTACAAAGTGTGTGCTACATTTGTAGTAGGTACCGAAACATTACACACTTCATCTACTTTAATAAACCACATGAAGAGAAGTAATTGTAGTACTGCAAAATTGTATCTACTACAATGACCTACAAGAAAAAACCTACCTGAAAAGTGTGCTACTACAAAATTTTCAAGGCCACGGGGAGGGGCGGGGTTGTTTCAGTTTCCAGAGATTTCGACTTTCTATCCACAAAAAATTCTAAACCATGAGGGAGGGAGTTGTTTCAGTTTCCAAATATTTTTTCATTCGGTCTCAAAATTTCCCAAACCATGGGGGGGAAGTTGTTTCGGTTTCCAAATATTTCAGCATTCTGTCCAAAAAATTCAAATCCATGGAGGGCAGTTTGTGGGTGGAATTTCAAAATGCCGTTTTAGCTACATCAACTTCCCAAAACATACAAATCAACCAAAATATTTCAAGTGCCTGTAGTTCGAGGTATGACATAATTTGAAGTGAGTACTTTGAAGTATAAAATTTGAGGTGTACAATTTGAAGCGTGAAATTTGAGGTGTGTAGTTTGTACTGTGCAGTACACTTACAAACGTGTAAAGTGTGCGCTTCACTATAGATGAGTACTACATTGTAGTACTTAGTACAGAGCGGGCCATCACTAGCGCCGGACGATTGAAATGAGTGTCTCCGTCTAATTCAAATTTTGTATTGTTTATAATGTAGTGACAATACAAATAAATCTCTTATTGGCTAAATCGAAGATAATGGTCCCATTGCATATACAACGAAAATTATTATTTTACTATATTATTGAATGTGCAATAACAAGATTAAAGATAATTTACGTTTAAAAAGTAAGTATTAAATAAGATTAAATTTAAAGTTTCAAAAAATATATGAGGTTAGGTTAGGTTATTAGGTTTGGTTTGGTTACATTAATAGGTTTGGTTTGGTTAGGTTATTAGGTTTGGTTTGTTTAGTTTAGATTACGATTATTTTAGTTAGATTATATTAACAGGACATTAAATTATATAGTGAAATACTTATTTTCATTGTATGAACAACGGGACCATATTCTTGGATTATTCCCTCTCATTCAATTCGTGTATTTTTATACCTTGGTCCTTTGCACCTTACAGCAAAAATGCAGTAATATTCTGAAAATCGGTAGCTGCCAGAAGTTGACAGAATCCGCGAAACGCTGTCAAATTACAAAGTGGCATTCGTGATAAAGAACCGCTGATTGTGGAATCGTCCCGCCGTCACGCTGCGTGTCTAGATACCATTTTGGCGAACCATAAGGTAAATGTCAATAATTATTTTAGAGATATCGCGAGATAAGTCAACATGGAAACATGGGTAAACCGACATAAAAATGACGGCAAAAAATCAATTGAATTAATTGTACACATAAAACATGTAATTTTATAGAATAGGAATCTTTTTATAGTGCTGGGATTTTAATTACTTGATTGCGTATCATCGTCATCACCATCTGTAGTCAGCCATGGGCCTGGATAGCGTCCAGGGGCTATCCAGGCCCATGGCTGACTACAGAATCTTTCTTCCAGCATCCCTATCTCCAGCCACAATCCTTCGGTCTGAAACTTAGTTTTATTCTTATTTAATTACAAAATTATTAAAACAAATAATAAACTCTCTTATAAAGGACTCTCTTGGACACATGAAACATCTGTGGTTTCTACTTACATCTTTTAGATGAACACACAGTTTGAAAGCACGATTGATTTGTAGTTTAAATAACGATACGTCTACAAATTCGTGTTCGGTGAGTGGCTTTTTACCCGTTTGGGGCTGTTTGGTCAATCCCGTTTTCTTTTGGTTCTGATGCGGGTTGTTCGTGGGACATACTGTCGACTACTTTCCACAAATCGATGAAGATACCTGTACAATTATTTGATTTGTTCAATTTATTTTGCATGATGGTGAATGTTTTGCGGTTGCGTCTTGTGTGCATATTCCTCCATGAGAGGAGAACCCGAATGGTTTCTCATTTATTATAGAATTGACTTGGTGACTGTGTTTGGTCTCTTTTGACTGTTTATTATATATTATTGTTTACTTGACTGCTTATTCTATATATTGTATTATTAATAAAGATTTTGATATATTAGATCTTCTTGTCTTTTTTCTCTTTGTTATTTAATTAGATTACACCACCTATACCTATGATTGTAAGTAGTTATCCCTCACCACACACAAGAATCATAATTCTCTTTGGTGATTTATAGATATACACACAAAAAAATATCGATTTGTAAACATTGTCTATGTATGATTGTAAAAAAATATTATATATATAAAAAACTGATAATAAAAAAAAAACTTTTCGCCCGCCGTTTGGTACCTCCTTGATTTACTATCGTTGAAACACAAGCCCCGGCCTCACCGTCACATGACCCTCTTGACTGTGGATTTACATGGCGTCGACTCTGACAACTGATTGCAGCAGGCGGTCGATCCCTTTCTTTATAGGTAATGTAACTTTCTCGATGTTTCTGAGTTTAAGAGAATAACCCAGTCGATCTCAGATTTGTGTGGATCGATCGAGAGATTCTCTTTGATTCTGCTACCACCATCTCAATCACTGAACGGAACATCGATGGTCCATTTCGTTTAACACGCAAAGCCGAAGTTGCGGTCTTGATTCGCTCATTTTTTGTACTAGAGCCACCACTGCGTAGAAATACTGCGCTTTGTACGATCTGATTCGCTTTATGGTCGTAAATAAAGTGAATCACTACGTACAAAGTATTAATTCTCGGTACTTTGCATTTTAATGGCCGCATCTCACGCCATTTGTTTTGCATCTCTCGTGCGAAGTTCAGAAGCAATTGCGTCTTAATATACGAGATTGTTTCATAAGAAATCAAATATACTAAAATGAACAAATGTATACTAAAGTGAACAAAACGCTCATTAGATCAATGCCCACACACGCGGCTGAGACGTGGGTACTGACCATGGCCGGCGCCGTACTACGCGTTTCTTCCGTCAAACTCGCAACCGAATTTAGCAGCCACATCCAATATTCCGCGGCGGACCGCGCGGAGCACAAACACACGCGAGGACGATCCGTCGAATGTGGCGCGTTGCATTTAAAAACGTGAGACGCGACGTCGCCGATTCTACGTCGGAGAACCGAACAGACGCCGAAGCGAGCATTCCGCCAGCGGATAAACCGATGATTCGCTCAGTGTGTCGGTAAGCGCATATTACAAAAGACGCAACGGAAGATAAAAATTTTTTGAAAAAAAAAATTGAGGCGTACCTTTGGGCCGGTTCTAGAGATGACTTTGGCGCATTTATATTTTGATTAACCTTTTTTAGGGTTCCTAAAACATTATTCTGCTGCAGACAAATCTTACACTAAAATCGCTTTTTTGCGTTCAAGAGATTTTTTTAAATTTGTCAAATACTGTATTGGAAAAACCCAACAGGAAAATATTAACGGATATCGAAAAAATTATTCATCTGCGAACAAACAGATCGCGAGACTTCCAGGAATGTACACCCCTGTATTAAAAATGCATTAATAAACAATCAGAGATTCGAACCACTTCTTCATCCAGCAGTAAACGTAATTATAATCTACTCCTAGAAAACTATACAAAAAATATGCAGCTATATAATTAAAATTGACTGCATGTGGATACTAATTTCATTGCGCAGAAAGCTAGGTTCTAGTTTCACAGAAGTAATGTTTAATAGATCTTTTCACTAGAATAATAATCAATTATTCTAGCAATACATCATATTGCAGAGGAATGTAGTCCAGTGATGACGTATGGAGTGGATACAATGGCCCTTATAAAGAAAGGTGTAGAAAAGCTCAAATGCACGCAGCGATCCATGGAGAGACCCAAGCTTGGAGTAAGCCTAAGAGATTGAATAAGAAATGATGAAATTAAGCGCAGAACTAGAGTAGTGGATATTATGGATCGTGTAGCGAAGCTAAAATGGCAATGAGCAAGACATGTTGCAAGGCAAGATGCTACAAGATGGACTCCCAAAGTTCTGAAGTGGAGAACTTGAGAGAATAAAAGAGGCGTCGGAAGACCTCAAAAGAGATGGGCCGACGACATAACCGCTGTGGGGGGAAAGAAATGGCTACAATTAGCGAATTACAAGGAAAGATGGAAGGGTATGGAAGAGGCCTATATCCAGCAGTGGAGAGAAGAACGCTGAAGAAGAAGAAGTAGTCCTTTACTAGTGGCGTGTACTGGGCATGGACTTGTTTATTTTATTGAGGTGTAGCTAGGTTTATGGCTAATTTCGAGGATAAATGAAACGCGTAACAGCAAGTAGGAATGAAAAAATGTTTCGATTTCGAATTAATTAATTAATTTCATTTGACAGATTCAACTTTGACATTAGGCGTCGGAAAAAATGTCGATTTTTACTCCCTTTATATCAAATCGTGGCGTCTGCTTGCTTGCTTGCTTGCCTGCTTGCCATCGAAAAAACTTTGGATTGATTTTTGACCCTTTTCCCGTGATCCGATCGAGCTGAAACTTCGCAAGCAGACTCGCGGCGACGACCAAGAAGATCTATCAAATTTTCGTTAAAAATAATAATAATTATAGTTTTGGATTTTTAGAAATTTTAATGGTTTTTTTCAGATTGGAATCATTACAAAAGTTTGATTACTACCAACGGCGCCGGCTGCCCGATAACGTCACGGAATATTTGAAATTTTAATTACTCCGTCGGTAGGTATAATAGGTACTTCATTACGAATTTCGAAAATTTATGACAATTGGTTCACACATGACAGTACACTTCGATTTTTTGGCAAGAAATCAAATAATAAAGAGATATTTTTAGAGATTTTTGACATATATATTTGTCTAGACATGATTCATTTTCAGTCAATCAATTATTTCATGATGGTAAACTTAATCTACAAAGAAAGGGAGTAAAATAAAAATCATCATCTGTGTGGATTTAGGGGAATGAAAATGGCTTTGTACAGGCCGCATGGAAAAGGCGCTTACAACTCATATATGAAAGCTTTCCACGCAATTTGAACATATATACAACTTCCAAAAAATGAATAAGCATGGTGTATTCTATCATGGGTGGAAATGGCGAATGTTACAATTGTGTAAAGTGATCACTTAAGCCAACCATAAAAAGACAGGTCATAAGTCCTGTGTACACCCAAATGACTTCTATACCTACTCTCCCATAATTAATACAGTTTCGTCTCTGTGAGATATCTATAATATACACTAATTGATTAATAATGTCTCTGTGACATAAATCCAGCACTGTTCTGAAAGATTTGAACAAACTCAAAATATTCTAAAATAAAAACTTGGTTTTTATGGGTTAGTTTTTTTAATTTTAAATATGATACAGACCTGGATGGTCTATGGAAAACATTTTACATATTAGTTCGATATAATAATATAATAATGACAACAAGTCATTTGTTATATTTGGCCGAGTTTTAGAATTTTTGTCACTTCGATTTTGAAATTGTTAGCAGTCAGTTGTTTGGTCTGTTGTGGTAGGTCGTTGTATAATTTTAATCCGTTAAGGTACAGATACACATGCTTCTTTACTGGCATGCTAATGAGCATGCCACTAATAAGCATGCCCTAACAACTGTACACACTTGCTCATTACTGGCATGCTTATTAGTGGTATGCTCATAAATATGCATGCCCAAAGCTAACAATCAAACACACATGCTTATTAGTGGCATGCTCTTGTCATAGAATAGAGACGCTCTTGTTCAAAATGGAAACTTTGCAAACTGAAAAAGAAAATTCAAGTGAACCAATAAATGAAAAAAGTTCCCGAGTTTCCATCCGCACATTTTTGATTTTAGTTTATATAATTTTTATTGTAAGATTTGAATCATTCCTGCCTATTAATAAAGTTTCGTAAACATTATTTCTCACTATATTATTTTTACACAACGGTGACCGAGTATTCCGCAGACATTCGTGATTCCTATAATAAGTCACGAAAAGTAATGTTTGAGAAGATCGCATCGAATACTAGCCGCGAAGCCCGCGAATGACATAAGCATGCTCATAAATAAGCAAGTCTGTTCACACATGCTCCAAAGATACCCCTTCTCTATGGTGAATGACAGTGGCATGCTTATAAATCAACCGGCGGTTGATTTTTGAGCATGCCACTAGGTGGCATGCTCATTTCTAGCAATGTGCGTACACACATGCCACTAATAAGCATGCCACTGTCAAAGTCGATACTGCGCATGCTCACGTGCCACTAAAGAAGCATGTATATCAGACGCCTTATATACAAATTAGTCATGATTGTCCTGTTTTTGATTCGGCTTGAGTTGTGTGGTAGTTTTGAGCGAGCCGTTCTAGTGTAGTGTTGATGATTTTCGTGTATTTTGTGTAATTTAGTGTCTTCGTCTTATATTTCGCCATTTGCTAGCTTGTATTTTTGTAATGTTTAATTGCTGTGTTGTTCGGTAAACCGTTTCAGTTGATGGCAGGATTTAAAATTGTAGACCATTTTCAGTAGTTTATTTTGTTGTCGTTGGAGTCTGTTTAGGTTCGTTTTGTTTCCAGTTTCCCAGAAGGGTATCATATATCCTATTCTAGTTTCAACGTATGTCTCGTACATCAGAATTTTTATGATCTTCGGTGTGTAATGTGTGGAAAAAGCTAGTCAGTTTAGTCATAGAGTCAATTATTTTGTCTATATGAATGGTCCATCTGAGGAGTCTGTCTATGATGAGGTAATTCGACAAGTTAGAGTTGTGTCGAATTTAGATTCATAATTTATCCAGATAACATTGGTTTAGAAAAAAACTGTTCGACAAAAATAAAGTACAACATATATTTTATTGATTCTGACAAAAATATTTTGGTTGTAAAAGAATTTTGCCCTAAATGAAGAGATTCAATAAAACCTGTTTAGTACAAATATAAATAAAATCAGCTATTTATTCACTTGTCATACACTTTTCAAGTATAAAACTGTTTTATGCGATATATATTATGACGTAACATTGCCGACAAGCTAATTCGTTATTTAAGAATATTCCTCGGACTTACATGTACTTCATAGGCCGACAGCCAGACGGTATCGCAATGAGAATATGGGTTCGTTGATTAGGTGAAATCTAAAATTGTAACTTAGATATCTAGGATACTACACATGAAACACATCGCTTTGTGGAAGAGATATAGTGTAAAAAAATCGAAATGTCTGTTGACAATAAAATACAAGTTTATTCAACTAAAGTAAAATAAAAAAATAAGAATTTGCTTTCTCACAAGTTTAACATAATTAATATAATGAAAGTAAGGTATGGATTACGAAAATTGCTTGGCTATGGAAGGCCCGATTATTTGTAATAAATTGTCAAAATCAGTTGTTGAAATTGACAAAAGATCCGTTAGACATTCGAAGATCGCATAGAATATCCATCCTTCTTTCTCTTTGCAGTAAATAATTTCGCACCACCTTTTTCTGCTCTTACGTTTCGATAAACTCGTTAAAATAAATAGATACGCGGCTGTCATCCCAACCTCACCGGGCGGAAAGTGTATATAGATACGCAGCTGTCAACATAACTTCATCGGGCGACAAGTGATATGCGAGTCCCGGTGTGTACACGTCAAATGACCGCGTCATTGTCCCCGAAACATGAGCGTAGATGTTGATGCGACATGCCGCGCGGAATGTTTCGCGATTTGTCCCCTAGTGAATACATGGCTTTAACCTTGCTTTTAACATGGAGTATGTGTATCCAGCGGTACCTAACTCAGTATAATTTTACATGAAAACTATATTAGATTGAGAGTTAGTATTTACATAATACAATATATCTTATGTCACTATTGTAATAGATTAATAAAATAATAAACTGACAATTATTCATGTATTCAGATTAAATCATCAGCATACAATGTCGCAATATTAATGGCTTGAACAATACTTCCACATTACCGTGTTCAGAGATCAAATTCTGATTATCGTTCAATCATCTCAAAAACCCACGTTAAGAGTTGAAGTATGTAATAACACTGTGACAATAACGTGATAATTGAGTTAGAACACGTGTTCTCAAATTTATTACTAAGGTATTAAAAAACTGTAAAATGTATCTCTACAAACAATCCTTCAATTTTTACACAAATTTACACAGTGACTAGATCAACTATCCGTGAAGTAGAACGTGCGCTTTAGAAATTTACACAGTGACTAGATCAACTATCCGTGAAGTAGAACGTGCGCTTTACAAATTTACACAGTGACTAGATCAACTATCCGTGAAGTAGAACGTGCGCTTTACAAATTTACACAGTGACTAGATCAACTATCCGTGAAGTAGAACGTGCGCTTATCCTGGTCTTGTGGTAAGGATTCTTGCCTCGTGATCCAAAGGTCGCGGGTTCGAATCTCACTCCAGACCAACAGGTTAGTCCTACATTCATAGCACAAGCGCATAGCACAAGTACATTCATAGCATTCATAGCTTATTTTTTGGGTCATAATTGACCACTAAACTAAACTTTCAATTAGGCCCGAATTCAGAGTCAAGACTTAGATGAGTTAAAAGTTAAAATATGCCTTAAACTTAAACCTTAATCTTCAAAGCATAAATTTTATTTTATTTTTTAATTTACTTATTAACGCCCTGTAGGGCTTTTACAAATAAATAGGTAAGGTGTACATTTATACAATGGACAGTTTAAAGAAAAAAATTATATCGTATAAAAATAATAATGACATAAAACGGAAATGAAATACTTAAAATACAAATACAAATATATAAAGATAAATATAATATAAAGTGAAAAGCAAGTATATAACAAAGCAGAAGCATAAGAAAAATATAATATAATAAAAATTCAAAAATAAGAAGTCATAATATAGAGTGAAAAGCAATAGCATAAGCTTAGAAAGTCATAATATAATAATAAAAAGTTACCCATAAAAACCAAGATTATATTATACTCCCTTTCTCATTTACTAGTGGAAACTGGTTTGGCGCTTAACCTACGCTTTGGGCTTCGGTCGAGCGACGTTACGAAAAGGAGTAATAAAAAATTTCCAAAAATCCAAAATTATACTATAATCAGGTTCCGTGTTTACCAGACGCGTTGAAATATTTTCATACAACTTAGTAAGTTGAATTTGAAAAATCCAATAATTTATTAAATTTTTTAACGAAAATTTGAAAGATCTTCTTGATCATCGCCACGAGTCTGCTTGCAAAGTTTGAACTCGATTGGATCACGGGAAAAGGGTTAAAATCGATCCAAAGTTTTTTCGTCAAGCAAGCAGACGCCACGAGTTTAATATAAAGGGAGTAAAAAAGTAACCCATAAAAAGCAAGTTTTTATTATACTCCCTTTCTTTGTAAAATATAACAACAATTAAAGACGAATTAAAACATATAACATAGCACTAAACTTACAGTAATTTAATATATTTCTAAAATGTCAGATGTTTTGAGCTTTGATAAGACACTTCATGCTTTGAAGATTAAATTCTAAAAACATTTGTCAGTCAATTTAGATTTTCGACATTCGTAGTGAAGTACCTATTTCGAATACCGACGGATTTATTCAAATTTAGAAAATATTCCGCAACGTTATCGGGCCGCTATGCTAGTAATCAAACTTTTCTAATGATTCCAATTTGAAAAAACCAATAAAATTTCTAAAAATACGAAATTATACTATAATTATTAATTTTTTTTAACGAAAATTTGATAGATCTTCTTGATCATTGCCACGAGTCTACTTGCCTAGTTTCAACTCGATTGGATCACGGGAAAAGGGTTAAAAATCGATCCAAAGATCCGATTTTTTTGACGGCAAGCTGGCAAGCAAGCAAGCAGACGCCGCGAGTAAAAGGAGTAAAGGGAGTAAAAATGTTAAATAACAGTTAATTATCTCACTCAAGCAACAATCAAAACAAATAAAAATCAATTATTTAAGTCCAATTTGACAAATACTAGAAATCTTACAATACACCATTTAAAATATGTTTGAATATTATTCGGGCCTTGGCGTAATAATATCAACGGGCAAATAAAAAAATGATTAATATGCATTCTGTTTATATTATTAATATGATGTGGAATGGACGCCCTGCGGGACAGCTACATATGGCTTCCACCCTTATTTGAATAATTTCCATATCAATTAGTATTTATGTCAGAATTCCTGCATACTAAATACGCAAGATGGGAACGGGCCACCATGCGATAGAAATCAGTCGTTTATCACATGGCATACTACTTCACGCAACGTTAGAAGCAAGAGTCATAGTAGCCCAGAAAAATTAATACGGAAAGAATACCCTTTTAAATTAATGTCGAATTGCCTCAGAATATTTAGATACATTGTTCTATATACGTGACGTCGCGTTGGCACAGAAATCGATTTTCAACACTGATTTGTCTCTATCGAAATTTATCCTACCCTCCACAGTGCCAGTTATTTTTTTCGTTTCGATAGGTCTCGCTATCTCGTTGTTAAAGGGACAGGATAGATTTTCTCTTCTCCGCCCGGTAAATTCTCGTCTCGTCTCGATCCCGAGTGAATGTGTTTGGTGAGGTGACAGCTGGAAGGGGCGCCGAGAGACAATTAGGTGAGTGGAAACGTCCCTCCATCTCGACCACACAGTCCACTTTTCGTCTCGTCACTCTTCTTAACCTTCCCTAATCCCATTTTCCTCCACATGCTCGTATTACCTCTACATCCCCACGTACGCGGCGAATCGCGTCGCGTACATATGATTTCTATATTTTTTGTTAATAAACCTAATATTATATATTTATTAACTGTTTATTAAATATTCTATAATATATATATATATATTCTATAATTTCTTTGGGGGTAACCCTCGTCAAAATCTGGTCCGAAGAAGGACCATTCGTCAACCGACGTTTCGTTCAGGTTGTCCGTTGTGTTCAGGTTACCCCCAAAGAAATTAATACTAACATTTCTAACACCCGTGAAAACCTTCATTATAGCATATATATATATATATTGTATCGGGTGTAAAAGCAAAGGTAGTAATATTCATAAAATTTCTATTTTATTTTACACATTTGTGCCCGCGAATTCGCATGCGTAGATTTTTAGAAGCTTTTAGTCATATTTTATCAATTTGTGTACCTAATAGGTACTACCTATTACCTTTAACATATCGATATATATCGTCGCGGACCTTTTTATAGAACTTTTTGAGTTCTACAACTTCTCTATAGAAATTATTTAAATATCTCGTACCGTCAAGCCAGCTTTCGCTAAAAACGCGTTGCTCGACCATTTTTTCGTTGACTTTAGTTGTAAAATAGGTCACCACGAAAAGCCCTTTTATTTTAACCGGTCGGATGCCGGCCGTACGTAATGCGGAATGTAGGTACCTACTCTGTCTGCCGCGCAATTTCGCGCACGATTGTTATTTTAAGACACTTTTTTGTTTATGTTTTTGTATTTACTTTCATGTAAAAATCAACTACAATCGCTAAGAAGTTGCAGTTTCTGGTTTCTAAATATACAGACTTCAATAATTACTTATTCATAAATTATGACAATAAGTAACGAAATTTACTCTTAGAAATGTACGCACACGTTTATTGAATATAACCATGAAAGCGATAACACTAAAGATATTGTTTTTCAATATTTTCGTTCTAAATATACCAAAGAATATAAAAATACTTAATTTTAACAGCTTTTAATTTAAAAATAACACTTTTTTACAGATAAATAACACAATTAATGCGCAGTTCGAAGACGACATTTGGAATGATTTTTTGTCCGGTTTGCGCGGCAAACGAGGTTATTCTACAAATAGAACTCGGTCATTCATTCAAAAACTTGAGATACAACTAATGATAAGCTTTAAAAACTCATAAACGCAGGTAAAGTAGACCGAATTCGCATACGTGTCTAGGGAGCGCAGATCTGCGTTCCGGCACATAAAGGGTACGAAAGTTTTCGCGCAGATCTGCGCTCCAGCACCCGACCGGTTAACGGGATAATATATAGTTAATGTTCACCCTGAAAGTCCATTCTAAATATTGGTGAAAGAATTTTTGAAATCGGATGAGTAGTTTCGGAGATTACCTCCTACATCCAAACTTACAAACTTTACCTCTTTATTTTTATATTCCATAAAATGTTTAGGTATAGGGGTTTAAGTCAACATTTTTTACCCTTCTGAACTAATTGTAATGAAATAAAACACTTATGATGTTTATTATAATAAGGTAGTTAGTAAAAGTGTCATAGCTACAGAGCTGACGCAATTTTAGAAGTGGATTAGGCGGAAAAGATCCAAAAAATTTAAAGAAGTTTTCAATGCAGTCACCGAGGATTACTAATTTAAAATTTACTGATTCATGGTTTTACGGGAAATATAGCTCCATCACTTACAAAATCATGTTTCCAAATCACTATTTAAAGCAGCTATATCCACTTCAACCAATCAACCCCCAAGGATGGGTCGCGTGACAAAATGGCCGCTTCATACTAAAGTGAGAATCGATGTCGATTTTTGACTGAAACAGCAAAGAGAGCAATATCCAATTATGTAAAAAGCAAAATCAGCAATTTACACGATTTGGTAGCAAACACTGCAATATATGTAGGTAGTACATATTTAAATGTTTAATATTTAAAATGTTCTCAGGTTCACGGCCGTTCCGAATCTTTTTCGTGTAATTTTCTGGGATATTCTATTCTGTCTGGCCGGCGTTTCGGATCCAGTCGCAGGGTCCATCATCAGAGTTGATGTGTTGTGAGCATAACGTCGGCCAGAGAGGGGTTTAACGCAGATGTTTAATATTTATTTCTATACGTCCACATTTTTACTCCCTTTATATTAACTCGTGGCGAATGCTTGCTTGCTTGCCGGCTTGCCGTCGAAAAAACTTTGGATCGATTTTTGACCCTTTTCCCGTGATCCAATCGAGTTGAAACTTTGCAAGCAGACTCGTGGCGACGATCAAGAAGATCTATCAAATTTTCGGTAAACAAAATTAATAATTATAGTTTAATTTCGGATTTTTAGAAATTTTAATGTTTTTTCAAATTTGAATCATTACAAAAGTTTGATTATTACCAATGGCGGCCCGATAACGTCGCGGAATATTTTCTAAATTTGAATAACTCCGTCGGTATACATAATAGGTACTTCATTACGAATGTCGAAAATCTAAATTGACTGACAAATGTTTTTAGAATTTAATCTTCAAAGCATGAAGTGTCTTATCAAAGCTTAAAACAACTGACATTTTAGAAATATATTAAATTACTGTAACTTTAGCGTTATGTTATATGTTTTAATTCGTCTTTAATTGTTGTTATATTTTACAAAGAAAGGGAGTATAATAAAAACTTGGTTTTTATGGGTTACTTTTTAAAACCATGTCGAACCGTTGCAACAATTAAAATAATATTTAATTAATTGATAAGAGCTCACATGTTTACACATTAATCCCCGCGATTCCCGGGTCCCGCACTCTTTCTTCTTCTCGCTTTCTCTGTTCCTCCTGAACTTATTTTACTTTCAGTGATTCGGCCCTCGCAAAAGCGACACGCGCGACTCTGCAAATCCGCCACTGACAGTTGTAAATAATAAAGAAGAATTACACACAACATTCTTAGATCTTTTAGCCTTCTTGATACACCAGAGACTAGAAGAATAGTGACGGACTTTCTCTTTTTACACAAACTAATAAATGGCACTATCGACTGTCCTCAACTCCTAGAACGTATCTGCTCGCGTGTTCCGTCTCGCGTAACTAGGAGTCATGCAGGTTTTGCCGTGGAAACTGCAGCCACCAACTACGTCTTTAATTCCCCACTGCAAAGGCTTCCTAGACTAGCAAACAGATACGAGCAACTTGACGTCTTTGCCGATAACTTCATAATATTCAAACATATTTTAAAAGGTGTATTGAAAGATTACTAGTATTTGTCAAATTGGGCTTAAAGAATTGATTTGTACCTATTTGTTTTGATTGTTGGCTGAGTGAGATAACTAACTGTTATGTAAATTTTATATAATATTATGACTTTCTAAGCTTGTGCTATTCCCCTTGGTGTCACATCGAAAATATGCGAGTTTGGTGGGGGTGGCTGTGAGTGACGAAAATGTGCTTTCTAGCACATTGTTTTGTTATGGGAAGGCCGCAAATGCTTCAGATTGTTTCAAAATAGGCGCGCCGACTGTGTTGGTGAGTCTAGAAGGTTCCGGAAAAACCAGCTCTAGAAAGTTCTGGAAGAAGAAGGTTCTAGAAAATTTCCGAAAGTTCTATAAGGTTTTAAACTGAGTGGCGGAATGTGTCGGTGAATCTAGAAGGTTCCTGTACATTCGAATTTCTTGAAAGTTCTGGAAGGAGGATATTCTAGAAGGTTCGCGAAAGTTCTGTGACGACCCAAACAGTGTTCTAAAAATCTACGCGTGCGAAGTTGCGCGGGCACAGCTAGTAAATAAATAAATATAAAAAAAGACTTGGGCCGGCGTCAGTTACACTACAATTCTTTCCGTACATTAAAGTACTGATGGACATGCTTATTTTTGAGCATGCTCATTAGCATGCTCAAAACTAGCACGCTCTAACAACTGTGCGCACTTGCTCGTTATTAGTATGCTTATTTAAAGAGTGCACATGAATGAGCACGCTCAAAGCTAACAATCAAACACACATGCCTATTACCGGCATGCTCTTGTCACAGAATAGAGACGCTCTTGTTCAAAATGGAAACTTTGCAAACCGAAATAGGAAATTCAAGTGAACCAACAAATCAAAACAGTTCCCGAGTTTCCATCCGCATATTTTTGATTTTGGTTTTTATAATTTTTATTGTAAGATTTGAATGTCATATCTTTTAATAAAGTTTCAAAAGCGTTATTTCATGCTATATTATTTTTATATAGCGGTGACCGAGTATTCCACAGACATTCGTGATTCCTATAATAAGCCACGAAAAGTAATGTTTTGTCATCTCTCCAACGCGCCATATTTGTTTCATCTGTCGCGGACTGATAAGATCGCATCGATAAATTATCGATAATAGTCGCGAATGACATTAGCATGCTCCTAAGCAAGCCTGTTCACACATGCTCAAAAGATACCCCTTCCGACCGCAAATCAAATGAGCACGCTCATTACTAGCAATGTGCGTACACACGTGCCACTAATTAGCAATGGCTCAAGAAGCTCAATACTGCGCATGCTCACGTGCAACTAATGAGCGTGTGTATCAGTACCTTTATGCGCTTATCAAACACACTGCGCGGATGATCGATAGATCCGTCTGCTTCTCCGATTTGACGCGACAGAAGAGGCGCGGCGAAAGATCCGCGCAGTGTGGCGCCGGCCTTACGCGTTTTGTCTCTGACGAAGTTAAGATATTTATTCACAAGTTTATTTGCAGAAGAATAAGTTCAATGTCAGCGGGTTACGAGTTTAGGCTTCAGTGTCAGAGGTAACTTTGTGCAAAGGGCGACATCTTCCAATTTACGATACACTCCAGGGCCGCCGAGACAAAATGGCGCCCCTTTCGTGAATATTCTGGATCCGAAATAGTAAAACACATTTTTTGTAATGTAATCGGCCGCATTGTGAAAATGGCAATATTGCTAACATTATAACGCCGATAATTTTCACGTTTTAAGTTTGACAGGTTTGAAATGAATGAATTCAAGAAGCTATTATACACAAATGGGGCAATTTCACATTTTTTAAATAGAAAAACCTTAACTTTGATTAAAAAAATACGTTTATGAAAAAGATTTTTTTTATATGAATATTAACATTAAAAAATGATTTTAAAAATCAGCGTTTTAAACTCCCGCCAAAACGCTCATTTTCGCAAGTGACGTCATGTATCAATTTTTATGTCAATCTGACGTTTAACACGCCAATATTAAGGCATCAATTTTCGGCAAGTTATCGGTTTTTCCTTGTGAAAATCTGTCCTCCATTATTTTTAATGTGTTCTTAGATAGGTTATTTTATAAAACAGGTCACAAACACTGCAAAATCTATATAAACACCGAGCAAACACGAGTAAAAACAAAGCGAAGACGCACAGTGACCATAGAAACAAATTACAGTGAAAAACACCATAGAATATATACGCTTTATCTATAATTCGTGATAAATGAAGTCACGACCAATCATATCGCGTTTTAATGGAATCGTATTTTTTAAAATTTTTATTATAAAAATTATGAATGAAAACATTATCCCACACCATCCATACTGAGTTATAGAATATAATTAATTTTTCTGAATCAATTTTATATATTTTCATAGTCATCTGTAAAATGTGAAATTACCCTATTGTGAATAACTTAACGTTTTTTACGTTTTAGTGCTTTGTCATTTTTCAAACCTGTCAAACTTAAAACGTGAAAATTGGCAGCATTGATTTTTTACTCCCTTTATATTAACTCGTGGCGTCTGCTTGCTTGCTTGCCGTCAAAAAAAACTTTGGATCGATTTTTGACCCTTTTTCCGTGATCCAATCGAGCTGAAAAAAAAAAGTAGACTCGTGGCGACGATCAAGAAGATCTATCAAATTTTCGTTAAAAAAATTAATAATTATAGTATAATTTCGGATTTTTAGAAAATTTATTGGTTTTTTCAAATTGGAATCATTACAAAAGTTTGATTAGCAACGGCGGCCCGATAATGTCGCGGAATATTTTCTCAATTTGAATTACTGCGTCAGTATACATAATAGGTACTTCACTACGAATGTCGAAAATCTAAATTGACTGACAAATGTTTTTAGAATTTAATCTTCAAAGAATGAAGTTTCTTATCAAAGCTCAAAACATCTGACATTTTAGAAATATATTAAATTACTGTAAGTGTAGTGTTATGTTATATGTTTTAATTCGTCTTTAATTATAAGGGAGTATAATAAAAACTTGGTTTTTATGGGTTCCTTTTTTTTCTGAATCTATTTTATATATTTTCATAGTCATCTGTAAAATGTGAAATTACCCTTTTGTGAATAACTTAACGCTTTTTACGTTTTGTCATTTTTCAAACCTGTCAAACTTAAAACGTGAAAATTGGCAGCATTGCTTTTTCGGAATGCGGCCGATTGTCAGGTGAATTCGTAAGGCACAGAGATTTGGAAACAAGGCATTCTTAATGTCTCAGGAGTTCGATCGACTCTGCTGTTGTACCATTCTCGTCAATAATGGATTTAATATCATAATATAATGGATTTAGCATCAACGATTCGCTGAACACATTTAAGGGATATTTTCCTGCAGCGCGGCGCCCCCTGACGCCCAGCGCCCAGAGCTGTCCCCTCATATGTAACGTCATCAAATTAGTGATTGGTCCGCTCTGTACTCACTACTACAATGTAGTACCACATTACATTGAAGTGTACACTTCGCACCTTTTGAAGTGTAGTGCACACTACAAACTACACACACCTTAAAGATATTGGCGACCTTTTATTTTTAGGCCGCGAAATGTTACTTTGGAGAACATATCGGCATTTGTCTTAAATATTTTTCCCGATTTCGCTATATTCATATTTTTTTTCCGGCTACCTTTTTTTTTAGTCACCAAACTTTTTATTTGGGAAAAAATGTAATTGCTTCACTAGTACTACAATTTTGTAGTACATTTACTTCACTTCATTAATACTACAATTACTTCATTACTTCACTTCATCAGTACCTACTACAATTTCGTAGTACTACAATTACTTCTTCTTCATGCGAAGATGTATGAATTTGGATGAGGCGAGAGTTGTATGTCAGGGCAGAAGAGTGTGGCGCTCTATCCTCTCTGCCTACCCCCACGGGGAAACGGCGTGATGGTAAGTAAGTAAGTACAATTACTTCGCTTCATGTAGTTTTTACTACAAATGTATTGTACACTTTGTAGTCTTCAAACTGTAGTGAGTAGCTTGTTGGTCTTGTGGTTAGGACACTGGCCTCGTGATCCAAAGGTTGCGGGTTCGATCCTCACTCCAGACTAGCAAGTTAGTCCTATTTTCATAGTACAAGCGCTTAGCTTAGTTTGAAAATAGTAAGAATATTGATGTGACACGTATTTCCGTGTTCACATCTCTATTTCTTTTAAAAAAAAAAAAAA
>JADDOH010019745.1:0-16665 GCA_016648135.1 Agrypnia vestita | reverse complement strand
CAACTACTAGCAACACCGCTTCTGTTCGATATGGTCAAAATAATTTAAATAAAAATAAGACTTACAAATCTTTCTTGACTAAAAGTACTGGAAATAATTGCTTATTATGTTTGAGAGAAGATCATAAACATTTGTACGAATGTCCAAAGTACAAGGGCATGCCGATCAACGAACGCTTTAATTTCATAAAGACCAAAAATGGTTGTATTAACTGTCTAAGTTACTCGCACATTATAAAAAATTGCAAATCAACGCGTAATTGCAAAAAAATGCAATAAACGTCATAATACGCTTCTTCATTTTGAAGATAATAATCGAGATGATGCGCATCCAGTAGCATCTATATCACTGGTTACCGCGCGAAACCAGTCAAAATCTTATTCGCCTAGTGCTAATATTTTATTGTCGACGGCCCAAGTATTAGCTTACAAAAATCAAAATGAAAAACGGTTAATACGATGTCTAATTGATAGTGCATCGCAAAATCATTTGCTCACAGTAGCGTGCTGTGATGAGTTAAATTTAAAAATCTCGCCGCTTTACAATGCGGTCCTCAAGGGTGTAGGCAATAGCTCGCGTCCAATAAAAGGATACACTAATTTCATCATACAATCCCGAGTAAATTCACAGACTTATAATATCCAGGCTTTGGTTGTTGACAAAATCACCAATAACCTACCTGTGCAATACATTGACACGGCAAATCTGGCTTACTTAAAAAATGTTCAACTCGCTGACACGGATTGGAATATACCGAAGCCGATCGATTTAGTTTTAGGTGCAGAATTATTCCCGTATCTTTTATTAGGTGGTAGAATAAACGCACCCTCTCCCGCTCCGCCGTTGTTAGAAACGACTTTAGGCTACATCATAATGGGCGAGATGTCTATGGAAAATCCCAAAAGGGAAGATTCTACTTTAACTCTTCTATCTCTAAATGATGGTGATTTACAGACTTCTCTGCAAAGTTTTTGGCATCTAGAAGAGATTCCAACTAGGCAGTTCCTGAGCCCCGAGGAGACGACCTGCGAAAGGTTATACAGCGCATCTGTAAATAGAGATGAGGCTGGACGTTACTCGGTCGCATTACCTTTTCGTGGAGATTCAAAGGAATTAGGTAATTCACGAAATACTGCGTATCGCCGACTTATCGCTCTAGAGAGGAAATTAAAACAAGAACCAAAACTTCGTGAAAATTATAATAACGTAGTAAACGAATACATTGAAAAGGAGTATTTAACTGAGATTACCGCAATCGATGTCTCAAACCAGGGTTATTACATACCGCATCATGCCGTCACACGCCCAGATAAGCCAATGCCGCGAATTGTACTCGACGCAAGTTCAAAAACCCATACTGGGAAATCGTTGAATGATATATTATATGCTGGGCCTAACTTACAAGCAAACCTTTTCTCTCTTTTACTTGAGTTCCGGTTATTTCCTGTAGCTATGACCGCGGACATAAAGCAGATGTATTTACAAATTGGTACATTTCAAAATGATCGGAAATATTTAAAGATATTATTTCGTTTTAGCGACTATAGCAACGAGACGATCAGAGTATTTCAATTCAACCGCCTTCCATTTGGCCTCAAACCTAGTCCGTATTTAGCTTTGCGTACTATTCGTCAGCTAGCATCAGACATGCGCTTTCAGTACCCTGATGCCGCTGCAGTCGCCGAGTCTAAACTTTACATGGATGACTTGGTGCATTCAATGCCTGACGACGAATCGGCCATCCGCACCTCTCGAGAGGTAATCTCGTTATTCAAATCAGGATCCTTTGAATTAATTAAATGGTCGAGTAATTCTTTGGCATTACTCAATGACCTCCCGCATTCTCATCGAAGTTCAGTGGATTTCACAAATGAGAACAACAGTACTAAAGTTATAGGTTTATCTTGGGAACCTGCTGAGGACAATTTCTTCTTAACAACTCTGCAGGTCCAAGAGACATGTACAAAGCGAAGCATACTTTCATTAGTGGCTCGTTTGTTTGATGTTCTAGGCATCGTGGCCCCAGTAATCCTGTATGCCAAATTGCTCATTAAGGAGCTCTGGTTGTGCGATATTGGTTGGGATGATGTACCTCCTGAGAGCATCATTCAACGCTTCACTGCACTTACGAGTGAATTTCACTTGCTCTCGACTTTGAGAATTCCGCGCCATATTGGTGTTCTAAAGGACAGTACAGTTTGCATCGTCGCCTTCTGCGATGCGAGTATGAAAGGTTATGGTTGTGTCATTTATTTGCACTCCACAGATTTAACCGGGAACGTATCAGTCAGGTTATTGTGTTCCAAGTCTAAGGTTTCACCAACGAAGATAATTTCACTCGCTCGTTTGGAGTTATGCGCTGCCCTTTTGATGTCGAAGTTAAAAAAGACTGTTCGGGATATTTATAGTTCACGCATCACCATCGCAGGAACATATGCATTCTCGGACGCTACAATTGCCTTGTCATGGATCCACTCTTCCCCGCATAGATGGTCCGTATTTGTGAGCAACCGCGTAGCTCAATGCCAGGAAAATGTACAACCCCAAGATTTCTATCATATCGCAGGCATTGAGAATCCTAGTGATTGTCTATCTAGGGGCATGTTACCATCTCAATTGGTAACCCATAACTTGTGGTGGAACGGGCCTGTATGGCTACGTTCTGTCATTTCAAGTTGGCCTATCCAACCATTCTTACCTACAAAATATGAGGTACTCCCGGAATTTAAATCCACAACTTTGATTACCGCTAAGATTGTACCTTGTAGTTTTTACGAATTAGCTCAAAATATCTCTCGTTGGGATAAACTTCTGCGCATCATCGTATACTGCCTCCGTTTTATGAAAAGATTACCTCGTTCCCCAGCAATTGGAGTCGCTGACTTACTTGCGGCTGAAAACACGGCTATTCGTGCCGTTCAAAATGTTCATTTTGCTAAGGAAATGGCGGATCTAAAAGGAGGAAAAGGCTATTCTAAAAGGTTAAAACGTCTTAGTCCTTTCATAGATGAGGATGGTATTTTGCGGATTGAAGGAAGATTATCCAATTCAGGTCTTCCTTTCGAGGCAAAACATCCTGCTCTGCTCCCAAAACCTGACCACGTAGTCGCCCTTATAATAGATCACCATCACCAATTGCATCTTCACACTGGGCCAGGATTACTTTCATCAATCCTTCGTCAACGCTTTTGGATTCTTTCCGGAAGAAGCGTTATTAGATGGAGAGTGAGAAAATGTAATAAATGCTTTCGCGTTTCTCCTCTACATCCCACGCCTAAAATGGCTAATTTGCCAGCCTGCCGAATTCAGGAAGCAAAGGCTTTTACACACACAGGGGTAGATTATGCTGGTCCGCTAAATATAACACTCCAACGCAAGCGTGGACAAAGGTCGCAAAAGGCCTACATCTGTATTTTTGTCTGCTTGACAACTAAAGCTGTTCATATCGAACTAGCATCAGATTTATCCTCGGACATCTTCCTAGCTGCATTCAAACGTTTTATAGCACGTCGAGGACCCGTATCTTGTCTGTATTCCGACAACGGCTCGAACTTCATAGGTGCCAAGGCACAGTTAGATGAATTTTATAAAATAATCTTGTCCTCGGACTATCAAAACGCTATAAAGGATGAGCTTATTAAACGACGCATTTGTTGGAAATTAATTCCACCGCATAGCCCGCACTTTGGAGGGATCTGGGAAAGCAATATAAAATGTTTTAAAACACATCTATACCGCGTAATCGGAAGTCAGTTGTTGACTTACGAGGAACTCTTCACAGTTCTTACACAGATCGAAGCGTTGCTCAATTCCCGGCCACTTTGTGTTATGTCTGAGGATCCGTATCCTGAGGCGCTGACACCAGCACATTTTTTAATGTCATCACCACTCCAGTATCTTCCGGTATCGGACATTGCTGACGATACGCGGAGTCTTTGTACACGCAAACAACTACTAGATAACTTAGTTAGGTCATAGTGGAAAAAATGGCATCTAGAGTATTTACACACTCTACAAGTCCGACAAAAATGGTGTACTCCAGATAATCCCGTCACCGTCGGTAAAGTCGTGCTAGTGGGTCAGGATAACGCACCACCGCTTAGCTGGCCTTTAAGAGTAATCTCTCAAATATATCCAGGTTCAGATAGTGTAGTGAGAGTTGCTCTAGTGAAAACTGAATCCGGTTTTTTCAAGCGACCAGTGGTGAAACTTTATCCTCTCCCGACCCAATAAATAGCTCTTAGTTATATATTATTTTTATTTATTTTTTTCACGCCTCTTAGTGTACAATAGCTCGTAGTTATATATTATTTTATTTTATTTTCATTCACGCCTCTTTGTTATTGTTCGATGTATTAATTACTTATATCGCAGCATTTACGTGCTTTTCTTATTTGCGTTTCATAATTTACCGCTGAATATGTCAGATTGACACATTTTTAATTTACTCATATATAATATATCGGGACTGATATTACGCTGTCTCTCTTTTTGCTATATCATAATTTAGTCGTTATTGCGATAAGGAAGTTGCATCATGCGTTCGGATGATTTTTTATTAATTTTGTAAGCTCTGTGAGCTTCCAAGGCGGGGAGCATGGTCGGGCCATATCTATATTTGGAATGTATAGCGAACGCCTTTCATTGAGAAATTAGGCAAGCCGCGTTACCTGTCTCCGCCAATGACGCGAGACCCAGCAGGGCCGGCAGTAGTACATATTGGACCGCCGCTGTGAGTACATACTCGTTCGCCATCGCCGCCGTGTGACATTTTTTACGCACGTTCCGCAATAACCTCAATTTGTCGTTCGATCTTAAAACCGCCTTTTCAAATCCGTTCTTCGCAGTGGATTTGTTTACATTATTGGTGAAGACGGCCACCCGCATCTACAGTCCACTCAATCGCATTTCATCAGGTCGCAGTTCAATAAATCGAAGATAACCAGGAGGTAAGTGTCTTGCATGTTTTCTCAGTTACGGGCCTTTCGCTACGTATTGGACATCTTGCTTGCCCCTTGGAAGTTTCCGTATAGTTGGACGCTCAAAGCGCACCATTTAAACCATAACCTAACCGCCTCACCAGTGATCATTATCCTGGGAGTATCAAGAATTATTACAAGAAATCTAATTTGGTGGGCTATCTGATAAGAAAGATGCGAGATTATAATTAAAAAATGTTCTCTAATTGGTTTCCTTTTGTAGCCAAATTATAAACGTACCGCTCCATTAATTTTATTTATAAATTTTTTCTATATCTTATTTTTTTATGTGTTTATTAAAATATTTTGAACCATTTAATAAAATTTTAAAGAAACAGTATTTATTTTGCAAAACATTTTATTTAGAATTAAATACGTGGTTTTACGCTTTTTAAGTTTTTTTCTAAAGTTATTTCAAACGAATATATTTGGATTCGCTTTGGAAACATTCTGATTAACTTTTTTGGTATTTTTAAAGCCTTCTAAGTTCAAGAAGTCTACGTGAGTGAAATACATAGTACATTTTATTTCAAATATATATTTTTTTACATTTTTCAAATTATTTGATAATAAAGTAGTCTCTGCATCAAATTATTTGAGAATAAAACTTTATAGACTTTTAAAATCCATTGAATTTATTTTAAAACCAGGAAGGAATAATAAAAGTCTTTAGAATACAATGGCAAAAAACACAAAAAAAGTCTTTTTTCATATCAGGCTAAGTTGAAGAAAGGTTCCTTTTGATATTTTAAATATACAATGGCGCGTGTTGGGAGTGGCCGATTGTCTAACTTAACAATTGCTTATTAAATTAATTTTTTAATAGGTACATATGTAGTGTGATGATATTTAAAGAGGTATTGAAATGATTTTTTTTTTTAATTTTAAACAGTTATTACAGGAATATATATACATTGAAAGACATATTTTTCAATTACCTAATTAGCGTTTTCGAAGAACCGAATTCGTTTACCCAATACTTCATGTGACAGAATATATTGAATTACAGTAACACAAGAAAATAATTATTACATTGCTTAAAAAATTACGTAGGTGCGTTACTGGAGATTTATTAATCATTGTGAGATTTAATAAATCAACATAGAAATAACTAAAAATCTTATAAAATTCGAATAATCTCCAAAAATTGTATTATAATTTATTACAAATTAAAAAAATACATCAATTAAAATATTACTTCAAAGCTTATTGCGAATCGACTGTTGCAAATAAAACAATCTTCATTCCCTTAAAAATAAATACAATATTATCTATAAATATTGTTAGATTATTGTCATTATAATTTCCGTACATTATTATTTTAATTAATTAAAAAGTAAACCAAAACATCGCTGCCGTTCACAACGTAATAATAATTGTAATCAATTAGGAAGTTTTTATGTTAGGTTAGGTTATAGAATAACAGATATTTTTAGAATTATTAGGTCCCCCAATGCAATAATGAATTATTATAATTTTCGTTTATTCTTTTGCTTTTTTTTTCTAAAACAAAAGTACTATACATTAAAAATAAAAATATTTTTATAATATTTTTATCAAATGTTATTTCCCAAAATGTATTTTCTTGATAAATTTCAATCTTGTTTCGCCAGTGATGAGAAAACAATTAATAAATATAAATTTAAAAACAGTAACAAAATATAATGCGTGATATTATGATATGCGTGATAATATGATATATATATATATATCTATATATATCTATATATATATATATATATATATATATAGATCTCTCTCCTCTCTCTATCTATCCTCGCTCTCTTCGCTCTCGCTTCTCTCTCTCTCTCTCTATTGTGTATCTGAATATTTATTTATAATACAACAATTACCATTTGACTGCTCTTAAAGATTAGCGTTTTTTAATTGATTTGCCACCAGTGCTACCACCCAATGACACGAGAAATTTCTTGGAAAATGGCATTTTTAAATTTGTCATAGTTTATTTCTTAAATAAATTGTCAACAATTATAAAGATTATTTATGGACGATAATTTCTTTAAAACACTGACACTTGACTTTTAAAAGTCATTGCCACTACTATTGCGCACACAACAATGTTGCGCTTATAACAATATTATGAGTAGCATGGTATTTAAATAATAATTTAAATTATTCGCGTTTTTTGTCTTTTTGTATCAAAACTCGCAATTGTTTGGTTCATAATTCATAAATACAAAAAAATCTTTAACTCAGTAAAATGCGCAGATCAATAACGAATCATAAAAAAGAAAATTATAGGCAATCAAGTTTCAATTAGTCTTAAAAAATACATACGGTTAAAAAAATTATAAAGGAAAAAACATTTATTAGAAGAGGGTAGAAAAAGAGTAGAGGGTAAGAAAAAGAGGATTTGAGACATTGAAAAGAAAGTTAGTCACTTAATTTATTTGCTTTGTTTCATCTTAAATAATGGAAGGCCATCATAGAAAAAAAATATATATTAAAATATAAATAAAAAAGCCTTACAAAAAATCCTTTCAAAAGATATACTTAAGGATTCGTTGTATTATTAAATTAAGCTATTTAAAATGTTTTCATATTTTCAACGTTCGGTTGTTTAGAATTTCCCGGGTTATTCTGCCGTGTGTTTCCGACTTCTCTGGCCGAAGTTACGGATCCCGTTGCAAGTGCATCAGGGACTACAGTTGCAGATGATGGACCGATAGCTGCCTTGAGAGCGACTAGAGAGACTGACCCCTGAATACACTTTGCAGGATAGCCTGAAAACATTTATTAATTGAGATAACGAGAATATTTGTTTCAATGCTAGAATAAATACTATTTTTTCTTAGTTACGTAGTAAAGATTAATTAACTACCACTATCGGTAATTACTATAACCAAAAAAATATAATTAGTGTAACCGTCAAAAGGACGAATTTATTTCGTTTGAATTACAGCTTTTTAAATAAATAATCATTTACTTCTTATAATCATTCACTTACTTCTTCATATATACTAATTAGTCATAACAATAAATGTCCACAAATAATTCTGGCATTAATGCATCACAATATGAATGAACTGTTTCTGTTAATTCTTATGTCGTATGATCTGTAGTTACTGAAATTAATTATAATTAATTAATTCTCTTAAATTTAACATTCACAACTAATAAATTTATCGCAAAATCGTAGTATATTTGTATTAGCGTGTAAACAGTACATTTTGGCCGCCAGCGCCATTTACTAAGCTTAGTGCCATCTGGTAGCGTTAGAACTATATAGAGAAATATGTATTTGAATAATAAAAGGTCAGAAATATCTGTATATCATGTGGCATGCTAGGTAAAATCTTATCTCATATTTTTTCAAACCAAAAAAAAAAAAATTTTGTTACACTCTTTTTTTCTTTTATCTGAGATTTTATTTTTCAAAATTCTGGTGACAAAAAAAAAATTATAACAATCAAAGTTTCGTTCATCATTTTGTGGCTATATCCAACAACTTACTTGGCCCTCACGTTCTAGGATGGGTAAAATGCTTGTATTTGAATAGTATTTATTGTGTTGATTTTCAAATTATCATTTTGGTTTAGATAAAATAATTGTTGTGACGATATTTAATTTATCGATTTTTTCGTTGGTGCACCTGGTATTAATGGGTACTCATTTCAAATTAAAAATGGAGATTATCTCATTTTGGTAATTTGGCTTGATTCCATATTATGTAACGCCACCTATGTAAGGAGCAAGCAAAGATTTAACAAATTTGCATAGTGCACAAGTTTGGCTGCGAAATATGGTCGTTCGGTTCGGTCACAAATTTTTCAGAGATTATTCTAGTATGATATTTTTTGAGAGACGATCTATGATTGAAAATAACTGAAAGATTGGTCTTCGATAACTTAGATATCTCAAAATTTGCTGCTTTGAACTTCCGGAATCTATCTAATAGACAATAAGTTTAGCAGTGGATGATAAAAGGGTAAAAGTACAGTATCCCTTGTAATATGTCAATGACAACAATAAGATTGATAAAATAAAATAATAATCAGAGTTCGAAAGAACAACGTATTTCATATAAAAAGCGGACCGACAGCTGAGCAGATTGAGTTTATTTTGACATTTCTGTCGGTGAGATATCAAGCACGGAACGATGGCAGTGGTGGCCATTCGTGAGATAATCGAAGAGACAGATATTAGGCGAAATAATCGAGCGAAGTACCTAACTGGCGATTTAAATAAGTGCGACAACTTACGTGCTATATTCAAATGAAATGTTCTAACATGTGGTAGAACATTTGAATTTGAAAGTGTTCATATATGAATGATAAATTGCGAATTAGTGTGAATTCAAGAATGCTCTATTCATTTAATTCGTGTTAAGTGACTTTGTCAATTTAATAAATAATAGTTGAGTTATTAGTACAATCATGACTTAATATCAATAGGCTTATAGGCATAAATATGGTTTCAATATAACTCAAATAAAATCATAAAAACCTTGCAGGAATTCCAATAGGGAGGTTTTAATCATTTTATTTGACTTGTATTTAAGGGAATGAATTTTTTTTTGAAGATACTGTAATGATAGTCCAACGTTTTTCAAATAATAAGTCAGAAATAATTTTTAAAAATTCAAAATTTGATCGCGTATCTTCTTGACAAATGATATCAGGTCATGTTTTCTTGAACATTTTCAACACATAATCCACCTGTAAAGTATTGTGGACTAGCTCTGTTACACTCTGTATATACAACTATGTCAATACTATCATGCGTCCGCGGTGAAAGGAGAATATATGATATAAAATTAAATGAAACCTTGAAATTAATTTAAGCTATATTTAACACAAAATGTCCCTGGACACACACTTCACTCGAGTACTATTCTGTAACTCACACTAATTGTCACTTAAGAATCTTCCATTTGTCTGGAATATTTTACATTCGTCTTCCAGAATAATCGCCCGTCTGTGGGACACATTATTTGCGCTGTCTACTGCACTCATCCACTACTACTAATGATTGTTGAAATACTGCTTCACGGATAACAATAAACTTCAAATATCCTTTTATGTTAAAATATTCCATAGAAACAGGTGTAGACCGAATCAAACACCTTACCTTTCAGGGTACCCTCCATAAAAACATTTAAAATTTATAAAATAAGTTAGGGATGTTAAAGTGACTTTTATTGGCAACCACTTTTTGTAGAATCAGCACCCTTAAAATCGTCTGAAACGTGTTTTTACAAAGAGTTCAAAATAAAGGTAGGCATTTATCTAGGGGTGGGAAACAACTAGCGTGACCGAAGATCCGTAAATCTAGGATTTTCTCCCAAGTTTTATTACCTGGATCCTCATAAATCGAATTGCGTGCGTAAAAATAGTATGGGAAATATTCATGAATGAGAAAAAACCTTCTGAATCAAGGTTTTTATTTCAATTACTTAGTCTACCCAAGATTTCACAAGTGCACTGGTACTATAAATTGACCCATTTAAGGTAGATTTCGTTGAATATTCTATTTAAATAACATTTTTATTTGTTTACTCATATTTAACAATCAAAAAAGTTTATAATTCAATTAATTCCCAGCGACGTGCAGTCAGTACTTAAAAATAATCTGTACTTAACTATAATTAACACAACATAAAAGATATCTTGTATATGATATTATACCTATCACAAACACCAGCATCGCTGCCTAACATCAGGTCAACTGAAGGCATGAGCTCGGGAACGCTCAAGCTAAGACTGATTTTGTCAAAGACATATTTATATGCCTGCATATACCTGGAGAGAAACTATAAAAAACAGATATCAATGGTGGAAAACTCTTGAAGAGGTACAATATGCCTGGAGTTATAGAAGATAGCGATAATGAAAAGTGTAATAATTTTTCATCAGTAAATTACTGACTATATCCATCCGCATACCAATATGTTGAGTAAGATACGCGCACAGAAATACTAATTTAATTATCATGTTTTGTGTGAAAATTTTCCCCGTAGCGAGGGGCAATAACACGATTGAAGAGGCCAAGATATGGCTGGTGTTATAGAAAATAGTGATGATGAAAAGTGTATAAATTTTTCATCAGTAAAAAACTGACTATCCATCCGCTACCAACATGTTAAGTAAAATACTTGTACTGAAATACTAATTAAATTATCATGTTTTGCGTAAAAATTTTCACCGTTCCAAGGGGCGATGATACGATTTGTCAATCCACGGCACCCCGATTTTTTATATATGAAGAAAATATATATAAATTGTAATTTGTGTAAATTGTAAAATGTAAATTTTAATTTCAAATGTAATTTGTTCAAGTTTGTGTTTACTGGAGTATTATGCCGTGTTGTTACGACCTTTCGGGCCGACGTTTCGGATCCCATTGCAGGGTCCATCATCAGGGCTGATGTGTTGTCTTGAATGTTGATGTTGTGGTTAAGTATCGGCTTGCAATACCGCCGAAGTCATGATGTGTTATATTGTGTTGTATGTATGATTCATATGTTGTCTGATCACACTCTGCGGAGTCTGCGACGAGAATGACTTTGAAGCGCCGGGTACCAAGATGTTTTTAATTTGAGACCATCATCTCTATTAACGTTTATCGGATGCTTGTAGATTTCTAGTGCTTCTGATACATTGATTGATACATGATTGTGAGCATTTTTTGGATACCGGCGATTATTTTGCATTCGAACCGAAAATCCTTGGAAAGCCTAAGAATCACCATGCGCGTCTTATCAAGGAAGCACTAGAAATCTACAAGCATCTGACAAACATTAATAGAGATGATGGTCTCAAATTAAAAACACCTTGGTATCGCTTCAAAGTCATTCTCGTCACAGACTCCGCAGAGATAGTGATCAGACAACAAATGAATCATACGTACAACACAATACAACACATCGTGACTTCGGCACGGTATTGCAAGCCGATACTTAACCACAACACCAACATTCAAGACAACACATCAGCCCTGATGATGGACCCTGCAATGGGATCCGAAACGTCGGCCCGAAAGGTCGTAACAACACGGCATAATACCCCACTTGAACTTGAAACTTGAAGATTCTGAGTGGCCGTGAAAACCTAAGAACATTCTTAAATGTAATTTGAATGCTGGTATAGTAGCAAAAATATTCTTCATCGCGTTATAAATATGAAGGATCAATAAACTTTTTAAACGACATATCGTTATGTCTATCAATATTTAATATTGTGGTGAGCACGCTTCCGAGCAACTATCACTGGTCCACGCCAGACCTGGCTCTCCATCTTCAGCCCCATATTCTAGAGCGCCATTTGTTTCTAGTTCCGTTTCCACCACGTTAATTCTTCGCCACATACCTTCCCAAGCTGGGACTTCAAACTAACTTTCTCATATACTCTAATCCTTTTGAAAACAACACACATATATTTCGTACAGCGCATCTCCCAAAATATATTTAGAAGTTAATTTAAAGATGTATTAATTAAAAATTTTGGGTAAAATAATAATTATTCTACGAAAGGACGTAAAATTTTAATTAAAAATTTTAAAAATAGATAAAGTTCCGACCAATAGATAAAAAGTAATGGATTTTTTAAACGTTTTTAACTCCCGAATCGGAATAGATGCCTACGTTTTAATTGTAATATCCCGAGAGATGTTCAGATATATATTTTAATATGTAATTAACAATAACCAAGAACCTTTAAAGTACTGTGAAACCATTTTTGTACAAATAGTTATTAATGCCATAAATTCGTGCCGTTTATGTTCGTGGTCTGGATTTCACAATTTTTATGAAGGAACAAGCGCCACTTTGCACATGACGAGAACA
Source organism: Agrypnia vestita (assembly GCA_016648135.1). Lineage (NCBI taxonomy): Eukaryota > Metazoa > Arthropoda > Insecta > Trichoptera > Phryganeidae > Agrypnia > Agrypnia vestita. Next base: position 3,882 of record JADDOH010019745.1, on the reverse strand, counting down.
CATGAGTGTTTGAATATGTATGATTATTTATTTATGGGATAGTGGTTTTTTTTGCTTCTAATCCCCTCTAAAACCATCTGCAGACAATGTCACATGATTAAAGTCACCAACTTAGAGAATTTATGACACGATGTAGACCCGCCATTAACATCCGTGTTTGACATGTGAAAAGTATATCGAGGTTTATGTATTGTTAGTTGTATAAAGGATCAAAAACAGTGTGGCACAAAATAATACAGTAAAGACAAAATCAACAGCTAATCACAAAATCTAATTTAAGTGAAAGGGGACCCACCACACACCCAAGGCCGTTTTATGAGCAGTAGCTCCCGTATAGGCCCTTTTTCGGCATTTTTTTATGCTAAAGTGGTCATCCTCCCCGCGCTACTTAAACTCTTAAGAGTGCAAGCGGCGCGGGGAGGCGTCTATACAAAACCGTTTCACTGTCATCAAAAGCAAACCATACAATACAAAACAATAGAATGAGATATGATGCAATGATATACATAAATTTTAGGAAATACCATAGAAACTTTTAAACTAGGTACAGTAGTTACTCTCCTGAGGGAAAAATGAAAAGAAAGTTGTACAAAATAAACAGAAGACCTCCGGAAAACTACTGCCGGCAGTGATTTTTCGGACTTTTATTTGATATGATTACACACTATATTTTTAAAGAAATAATAATATTTACTGACACTGATATACGATCCTAGGGTAATATTAGAAGACAAAAAATGTGTCGTAAATCAACAAAAAAACTCTAAAGAAACGTGTTGTCGATCAACAAGTTTTACGAGACACAATATCACCTCGCAAGTATGAAATTCGCGGGTTCCAGGGTCAAAACCGTGTATGTTTCGACAAGCAGCGGTTCCCGGCGCATTACTGAATATTGAAAACTCTTTTGTGCTGTATATCGTCAGACTTTTGAAACAAGGCAATCTCTGAGTAGCTCGTTGGCGTAGTATTCGCTTTTTTTCTCATTCTACCAACCTCAAACTATCTCTGAGTTTATCTCCAGATCCAAATCTTGTTCTAAATCATGTTCTTTATATTTCAGGTGTACAGGATTCTGACCTACCTCTCCGGGGTGCTCTACTTCCTGTCAACAACAATCAACCCCTTCCTCTACAACATCATGTCCAATAAGTTCAGGGAGGCTTTCAAGGTAAGCATACACACCTGTCTTTCATCCATGCACGATTTTATCAAAAAATTCAATTTCTTACTCATAACACAGTCGGCCAATGACGAATGTATTAAAAAATATTTTTATTACAATTGATTGTGCTATTTGCTGGATGTTACTAAGTAACTAACCATCACACTGTTTCCCCGCAGGGGTCGGCAAAGAGGATTGAACGCCATTTTCTTCTGTCTTGACACACCACTTTTCTTTGGCCTAATTCATACATCTTCTCATGCACGCTCAACGATTGTCGAGGCTTTAAACATCCTCCTTTATTTGTAGTATCTGATCGTGCCAGATCTTTTGCATACGCCTTCTATTCCTGCTGCCTTCAACACTCGCCCCACATATTTTCTTGACCATCCTTGTCTCGCTCATACGTATTACATGATAAATCCATCTCAGTGATCCTTTCTTTATTCTATTCTAACTTATTCGTTCATTCCTCACTTCATCGACCAAATATTTTCCACACAAGCGCCTTAGTGACCACGTTTCCACCGCATTAAGTCTACTTTCATTCCAGTTTGTGGATAGTATTAATCACATCTTAATAATAATAACGACTTTGTTGATGCCCTTCAGTAGGTGAAGAAAATTGGGATTTAAGGTGAACAGAATATTTTATTATTGGTTACAACAGTAAAATTTCGGAAAGATTTAAAAGTGATTCAACTTTCATCAATATGTTAAATTCCCATTAAATTTAAAATAATAACATACTGCGCATAGTGTACATAACCGATAGCATGCATCAAGTGCGTTGTTGCATTAATATCTGGAGTGAATCAGTTATATAGCTTCATCTCTTTCTCGCATAGATATCGCTCGTACGTATATTGACATTTATCAGTACACAACACATTTTTGTAGTGCCATGAACACAAAATCGACCTGTACTGAAGACCACCCAATTTTTAAATCATTTATGAAGATACATTACATATCCATTTGATTGAAAAAAAAACGGATAAGGTACGAATATACTGATGCCTTCCATCAACATGTGCAGCGCACAAAATAAACATGTTGTAAGGAAATGGTAAACAGATCAAATTGTGCCAGAATCCCTCATCATACGTCCAAGACAATAACACTATAGAATCATCTAGAATGCACTACAACTCATTCGGGGGACGACTGAAACACCCTGGAAGTGAAAGGAATATTCTTGCAAACACAAGGCTACAACATTCTTACAAATGCATTATTATATTAATATTAAGAATAATCTCAGAACTTTAAAAAACCAATTTGTTCCGTATAAAAAGTAGAGCCAGTGCCGCAGTTTGTTTTGACGTTTAATCTACGCGACATAAACAGCGATAAACCCGACCACATTGTTACCAACGCACTGATCAATCAAAGCGGCAGATATCGGGCAAAGCATTTGCGTGGAGAATATTCTAGCAAGCGACAATAAAGTATTTCACAGACTAGTGATTAATTTTGAAATAGTGTGAATTAAAAAATAGCGTCAAAATTAAATTCGTGCCCTGTGATTTTGTGAATTTGTTAACATAATTAATCAATCGTTAATTAATTTCCAGTGTTTTCAATTGTCTCTCACAGCCACGTGACAATATTTCGAGAAACACTCACGTCTCGATTTTATTTTTAAAATATAAGATTACGTAAAAGTCATGCTTTTATGTTCCCAATACCGCCCGCGTTAATTTAATATTCTGAGAAAATAAATATATTGCAAGAATGTTTCACGATATTCACGATACTGTAAAACAATTAACTTTTGGTACTGTCTCTTTTTATCTAGAGCGTCACTGAATACACCCTTCAATCTTGGCTTAATGTTCTAAAAACCCCTACCCACATGACATCTACCGGTGATCAGGGTAAAGTGGATTTTTCGTTGCACGGTTTTCGATCGGATTAACTTTTTAATTATATTTCACACGAGTTTCGTAAAAGTATTTCGCCCTCAATTACAATAAAACACCAAATATACCTACAATAAAATACCAAAAGAGAAACAAACAAAATCTTATGTCAATTTAGGAAACTACTGACAGAGTGGATAAAAGGATTAGACAGACGGAAATTTTAAAATTATTATTTAAATTATACAGCACTAAAAAATTAACCCATAGTTTCCATCATACATCTTTTATAACACAAATTATTATTTAATAAATTATTTTACAGAATAACAACTAGCTTTTGCTCTGTGGCAATCTTCTATACTAATATATAAAGAAGTAAAGTTTGTTAGTTTGTAAGTTTGGATGAAGTAGGTAATCTCCGAAATTACTCATCCGATTTCAAAAATTCTTTCACCGATATTTATAATGGACTTTCAGAGTGGTTATAGGCTATATTTATATCCCTATAGATATATATAGAGATATCTATATATTATATCTATATATATATATATATATATTATGATTATATATTAAAATAAAAGGGCTTTTCGTTGTGACCTACTTTACAACTAAATTCGATGAAAAAATATTCGAGCGATCGTCACAGCTAGTTTTAAATAAAGAGATGAATTCTTATGTGTCCATGATTCAAATAACTTTAGAATAGTACCAGAAAGTGGATACTTGGTAGTAGTGTGATCCCAAAAGCATGTAAGATTGCATTCTCATCGACATCAAGTCGATGTTCAAAATTTCAGCTCGATTGGATGCCGGGAAAAGTGTACTATTTTTCACTTCCAAATTACC
>JADDOH010019744.1:0-11187 GCA_016648135.1 Agrypnia vestita | reverse complement strand
GAACAAGCCCCGTGGACGGCCGGAGACCAAAGTTGATAATGAAGAATTGAAGGCTATTGTGGAAGCGGATCCACCGCAAACCACATCCGAGTTAGCTGCAGGCTGCGGTGTTAGTGATAAAACTGTTTAATCCACTTGAAGCAAATTGGTAAGGTGAAAAAGCTTGAAAGGTGGGTACCTCACGAATTGAGTGAAGCAAATCAACAAACGCGCGTTGACTGCTGCGTTGCATTACTCCACCGGCACAATAATGAAGGGATTTTAAATCGAATCATTACCTGTGATGAAAAGTGGATCCTGTACGATAATCGGAAGCGCTCATCGCAATGGCTGAACCCTGCCGAACCAGCCAAACCATGCCCCAAGCGAAAATTGACTCCAAAAAAGTTACTTGTGAGCGTTTGGTGGACTAGTGCGGGTGTCGTTCACTACAGCTTTCTTAAATCTGGCCAGACGATTACGGCAGATGTCTATTGTCAGCAACTGCAAACCATGATGAAAAGCTAGCTGCTAAACAACCGAGGCTGGTTAATCACTCTAGGCCACTGCTGCTTCATGATAACGCTAGACCACACACTGCACAACAGACGGCTACCAAATTAGAGGAGCTTCAGTTGGAATGTCTAAGACATCCACCGTACTTTCCGGACTATGCCCCAACAGATTACCATTTTTTTCGAAATTTGGATAACTTCTTGCAAAGGAAAAAAATCAACTCCGATGGGGCAGTCCAAACCGCCTTCAAAGATTTTATTGATTCCCGTCCGAATGGTTTTTTTAGTAAAGGGATCGATGAACTACCTATGAGATGGCAAAAGTGCATAGATAGCAATGGTACATACTTTGATTAAATAAATATATTATAATAAAAAAAAATCGGCTTTTTGTTCCTCCCATACTAAAGGCCAATTTCATATGTAAGGACCTAATGTATTGCCACGGATTCGCGGCGGTGAGAACCAAATAAAATATATTTATTTCTTATTATTATTATTAAAACCAATTAAAGTTTTTATAATACACAATGTCACTGGACGCAAAATTTATTCCGTAAATTCACGTAGATTCGTCGTACTAGAAAATTCTACATACAGGTACTCTTTATTCGTTGGTTATCATGTTGTGACTTTGTCGATGTCTAAACAAATACGTATATGTTTTCTCGCGCGCGACTCGAATATTTCTCGAATATTCTCGCATACTCCCTTGCATTCGACAAGCTTTCAGTTTTTTCCAAATTTCTTTAGTGTTCGGAAAACCTTCTAGTATTTGTATTCTCCTCGTTATTTAATCTTTTGACAATATTTATTTTATTAAAAAGGGGGATATGCAGGCCGTTCGATTGAGGTGACTAGGAGGATATGTTCTTGGGACTATTATATGATTGTGAACTGTTTTTTTTTAAGAGTGTATATTTATATTCATAAAACGAAAGAAAAAATAGTTTATACATAATAAAAACATTCCATTACGCTTTTACATAGTTTTCTGAGGTATTTAACCCTGTGAACCCAATCTCTCTGGCTGGCGTTTTAGATCCCACTATACGGTTTAATTATCCCTGATGATGGACCACCACCGCGGGGATTTTCTCTTTGTAGCCATTGCGTGGTCCTTAAATTCAACGTATAATTATGGGTACTACGGTATTCGTAGAAATTTCCTGGTATATTCATAATATACGTGAAAATTGAATGGTTAATTAAATATATTGCTATGCTATTAGTTAATACTAAAGAAAAGTATCGGTATCAAATGTATTTTGAGTCACTTTCTAGTATGGGTCCGAATGTATTGCATTGTTCATCAATATACATTATAGAAGAAGGTTTTTTTATGTGGGAAAGTAGGTACGTAAGAGATACGAATACCAAATAAAATACCAGATTTTTGCGATTATCTTCAGTATATTATATACTTTGTGTCAACCGATCCTAAACTAGTCCCAGTACTAACTCCACGCTGACTAATGAAAAAGAAAGAGCGAGAGCTCGTGCTCTCTTTTTCATACAATACATAACAGTTATGCTGATAGCTTTGAAAAAATTATAGATTATTACGAAAACAGGTTGCTTGATTGATGAAAAATGAAAAAATCTATGCTTTTTGCTTAGCTATTACCATTGTCACTGATCAAACAACCAGCCCTAAGAATGCAACTGGCTGAAGCAACTCTTGTTACTTGTGTTCTAAACTTTCTTCTATCATAATATAGCATACTTTGCTTCATATTTCCGCACCTTTTGAGTCGGCTTTCTTAATTTTCCAGGGGCCTTAAAACCCACCCACCCATTTGGCTCTACCAGCTCATCTTCGTATTTTTATCTTATCTACCCGCAGCTTGTCTCTGGTGTTTGTTCCCTGAATAATCGGCTGTGCCAGTTGTGATGTGATTTCCTGTTTATAGTGAGGATCCGGAATTACCAGTGAAACACCGGCGTCGATTCACACGTTTGTTCGGAACAATAGAACAGTACATTTGTGAAAATTGGTTTCTCTCGCGACCTACGTCTTTACAAGTCAACCTGGAGTAAATCTAGAATGCCCTCGTCCTCCCGTGCCGTCTCCGCAACGGATCCACACACACACACACACACACACACACACACATACCTATATAAGCGCCAGCATTCACGAGATTCTTTACGTCTGTGTCTTAATAAAAATAAAATATCTCGACTTTCGTTCCCATTGTACTCACATTAGTAATGTAGATTACACGACCTTCTTTAACATTACACCCCTGGTCAATCGCAGAAATACTGCGGATTTCTTCATAAACTAGCTACCTCTAAGATTGACTACCCGGCATTGCTGCAGCGCATCTCCCTGAGAGAACCTGAAAGATCCACTAGATCGGTCGAGACCTTGAGCCTTTCACACTGTAATACAACTCTCGACAAAACTCTTTTCTATATCGCTTGTCTAATTTGTTCAACACTATATTCTGCGACCTGGATCTCTTCAATTCATCAATCTATGAATTTAAAACTCTTGGATATGCAGTCATAAAACATTTTTTTTCTCTTTTTTAAACCATATTCTTTCTTTTGTCCAGACTTCATATATGCAATTTTCATCTTGTATCTTTCTTTAATTCATGTTTTTTTTTTTGTCCAGACCTCGTATATGTATATGCAAATGTATTTATCAGATATCTTTATGCTATATATCTTTTGCACTTTTTTTCTTCTTATTTCTTCCCCTTTTTACTAAGTAGATCTGTCTTTTCATATCCAATTCTGATTCCCCTTTTACCTTTAATTCTTTGACTTTCATAGTTTGTTCATAACTTAAAATTTTCACTTTTTTTTGTATAACTGAAGTTATTGTTGCTATATGTTAAAATATAACATGCTACCTCTGTGGAAACTTGTAAGATGGTCTCTATACTATGTAATTAATAATCATGTATAATCTTATTTTTATATGTAGGTACTGTTAGTTTCCCATGAATAAATAAAATAAAATAAAAATAAAATAAAATAAAATTGATTCTCGCTCAACACACTGGCATAAGCGCTATTTTATAAACATTGTCTTCTATCTTTAATGTATATAAAAGTACTTCGAACATGTCAGAAGACGCACTGATGCAATAGATGAGTCAGGGTTGCTACAGATTGAAGAGATGACTCCGAATAGTTTTGGTTTTATCATCATAATATGACTCCTCTACTAAGAGCATAACATTGAAGAAAAAGATGTTTCATATATCATGTTTCCTTATTTTCATAGTTTAAACTGAATGGTATAAATAATTAATATGTCTATGCGCATATATTGGAAGTTATAATTATAAATCATTTAAATAAATAAATATTTTTCTCATCACACTGTCATACACACATTCAAGTGAGTTATTGTTTATTTATTTAATTTTTATAGGGTACAAAGTACGACTAACAAAAGTCGTGTCCGTAAAGGAGTGTTTTTTTTTTAAATCTATGCCTTAAAATGATAACATTAAAGAAAAACAAGACATTAAATCAAAACTTCTTCGTGACAGAAAAATAATTTTGTGGTGACATTATTAATATAATTAATAAAATTAAAACTAGTTTTCACCACTTTTGTATTGAAAAACATCAACATGTTTCAGAGCCCACGGCCCCTTCTTAGGATATAATTGTATACTAACAAAATTAAATTCAAAAAATTTTAATACACCAGCATTTGAGTATAAATATGGTGCTACGCCGCGGCGCAGTTCGTATTTTTAGTTGTAATGTTTGACAGTTCGTCCGGTGCGAAGGCCAGGGTGGCCAGTCGTGAGATAATCGAAGCGATAAATAAAGTGCGAAGTACCTAATTGTCGAAATAAACCAGAAGGACTTCTGGTTTATTCGACAAATGAAATATTCTACGAGCGAAAATTAGTGTTATCCAGCGATAATAACGAGTTCGTATAGAGTGATATATTGCGAAATAGTGTAGATTAAAAAATAGCGTTAAGTTTAATTCTGAGTGGGCCCCTTGTTCTTCTGCAGTCTATTCCTCGTAGAAATCCCATCTCGTTGGCCTGTAGCCTTGAGCGGGTTCTTTCGGCCAAGATCCAGCGCTCGTGGCCGTGTTTTTATAATATTTTTATAATTTTATAGTATTAGTGTTAATAAAAACATTTTATTTTGTTTTTATTAACACTCAATTTAACCAATGGCGCAATCGCTCTTTAAAAGCGATTGCCTGTATAATAGAAAAGGAGGATACTGAGCTTAAAGGAATGTGTATTTGATTACACATGTTATCGATTGTTGCGCGGTATGATAGAGAATACTAAAATTATGCAGAGCATTGGTTTGTATGTTCCTGATAATTAGCTTAGACATCATCAGCATAGATTGTTTCACATTTCAATATACAGGACCAACCTGCCGATGGTTATGCCTGTTGGAAGAGCTACTGCTATGCTGAACAATATCGCTTTGGACATTGACCTGTTCCATATCTCTGAGAGAGTTTTCCGAAGCAGGATTCTCCTACACATTTGATATGAATATGTATCTTACTTAAAACATTTAATAAACTCTCAATTTATAACATTTACGACTTGAATGTACTTTTGTTACGTTAATGTTATATACATAACTTAAATTAAATCGAAAATTGAATTGAATTACTAGATAATTTAAAAATATATATATATATATATATTCGGAGTCATAAGGTACGAAATACTTTTCCCTATTTAAATAGAATTAGGAACACTCGGGTGAATCTTCCCCCAGCCTGTCTGTGCCTGAAAGAGCCTGTCACCCTGAGTAATCGAACGGTCTGATTTGCATTTCCCGCCCGTGTCTCTATGTATTATACGTCTCCCCCGCTCGCAGCCTCGTGCGCGGAAATTCCTCACTTCACGTCGGTCTGAGGATATTGTTCCCCGCGAAGCCTTTATTGGGAGTTTCCAAGTTTATGAGCAGATAAAACATTCTGAATCCACACGCGGGAGGATGTTCGCCAGATTTGATTAGGATGAGCTTCTAATGAGCCAGAAATGTTTTTTAACTCTTAAAAGACTGTGCTAAAAAAAAAACTTTGGGGACGGTGGAGTAACACAGCGTTACCCGATTAAAAATTGGCATAGTTTTTAATATTTGATAAAATATACATATATAAAATACAGATAAGACTTTTTAAAGGTCCCTTTATATAATTATGTAAGGTAAATATACATATTTGCATTATTTTAGTATATTATTATAAAATCATGGCAAATCGAATTTGCGTACGCTTCCGCCGACGTTTCAATAGGAACTGAATACAACTACGTGGTTGCCTGCTCGCTTCAGTCGCATGCACTCCGTCTTTGTCTAGCACGTGTTACCCGACTCTATCGTACTCTTTCTATATTGTTTTTGCTTTCGCCGAAACCCAAGCAACCGCCATCTCTGTCCTACATTAAATGTATGGTATTGTCGTGTTCTTTCTTGCTCGATTTAACTGCGATGCACAATATACTGCTCTCTCTTACACACTGGCCGAACATAGGAGAGTAATGAATAAATATTTTTTAATTAAAAAATCCGTACATTTACACACAGTTTAATTTAGTAATTTTGGTGTGAAAATGTCTATTCGATGATTACAAAAAATGTGACGTTTTAGTTTTCGTAAATAAGGTAGATATTTCATATTTTGTATGACAGGTAGACCTACGTTACATCACCGACACACAGGAGTTAAATAGGCTGTGAGATAAAAGTTGGTTGTAATGTCGGTTGGTACGCATAGATAGACAGATCGCGGGAATTCGCATAATTGAACCGCGAGCTCATTTTTCTGTCTTCTGATTGGCGGATACAAAATGTCATCATACAGTCGGTAACGGATTCGTTCAGTCAAGAGTTAAAAGGGGTGTCAACCTAATGACACTTGTCAGATTTCCACCAGTCGCTAGATTAACTGTCAGTTATATTATATAAATAAAGAGAGTGTATCCTTGTGACCCGAGGGATTATTATTTCTATCTTACCCGCAATACTAGGAATTAACATTGGTTTTACCTTCTTTTCCATATTCCAAAGATGATTTATCAAACTATTCAGCTGGAGCTGTATGGTAGTAAATTGTGGATAAGAAGAAAGAAGCATTTTGAAGATGTTATTTCGAAAAATGATAGTAAACATAAGCCGAATTATAACGAGACCAGTAGGAGAGGAATGAAGAGAAGAAGAACAAGGAAGAGTAAAACCGGGTTTAGGGAAATAGTTACGAATACTTACGATTTGCGATGTAGAGATGTCTGTGCATAGTTGATTCTATAGCCTAACTGACTGAACTTTAAATGAGGAGCTGAAGAATTAAGTATTTTCTATGGGGATGGAGAGTAAATATAATGAATTTTTAATAAAATTTAAATTAAAATACTTACTCACCATCACACCATTTCCCCATCAGGGTAGGCAGAGAGGATACAGCGCCACATTCTTCTGTTCTGACACACAACTCTTGGCTTATCCACATTCGTACATCTTCGCATGCAGGCTCAACGGTTGTTGAGGCTTCTAACGGGACCATCTTCCAGGAGCTGGTTAATCTGGTTATGCCACATCTTCTGCGGTCACTGTCTCTTTCTGGCGTCGTCAAAACTTGCGTTATATATCTTTCTTACCATTCATTCGCTTAAATTGCCCAAACTATCTGAGCGACCCTTTTTTGATTCTATGATTATGCTAATATCAGCTTTTCATTCATTAATTTATTAAGATAAATTAAATAAAAAAATAATCTATTATTAAATAAATTAAATACAAAAACCGTATTTTTTTAAATTTTTTATTTAATTTATGGTACAAATACAGTTCTTATATATAACATATCAGATTAAACTTTTTTTTTAAATATTTGGTAGTTATGTAGACCTCATCAGTGAAGAGAAGCTCTTGAGTCTGATGAGGGAGCCACAGTTCTTATTCCTTGTTATAATATATAGGTACATAGTGTAAAATATATAAATAAAATAATAAATAAATAATGTTGTTAATTTTTCACCTTATGAGAAATAATTATCTAAACCTTTTTAACTGTAAATGGTTACGGATACTTTATACGAACCGTATGTTTTTCTGAGAAACGATTCTCGAAGTTTCGTTGAATTCGTATTCAACGTCATCAGGAGGACGACCTGAATCCGCGGAGGTATAGGACGGACTGATTAATGCTTCCGTGGGCGTAAATTATACGCACTTTGTTGTGGAGTGTTCACTTTTTCTACGATGGATAGGTCGCCAGTGTGCAATATGTACTAGTTACGTCGGCGGACTTTTCTGCGACGTCTCTCATAGGTTGAATCAAAGTCGTAAGAACAGGGCACCAAATACTTGAGAGTTTGTATCTAACTGTCATCTCTATTGGCATATATATAGCATATATATATGGCATATAATTTACGCCCACAGCAGCATTTATCAGTCCGCCCTATACCTCCACGGGTACAGGTCGTCCTCCTGATGACGTTGAATACGAATTCAACGAAACGTCGAGAATTTTTTCTCGGAAAAACATACGGTTCGTATAAAATATCCGTAACCATTTACAGTTATATATGTCTAACGACCGTAATAACGACCTTAACTTTTTAATATCTAAACCTTCTTACCACAGGAATATCGTGCACTTCAATACCATTTTAAGAATGTGATGGCTATTTATTGAGTGAAACTAGGTTATATGATTATAACATACTTTCCAATACATTAGAAAATTACAAAAAAATAACTACAAAACACGTTTTAAAAAAAATTATATTCATAAAACTATATTTGCATATGTAAGTGCTATACTCGTTCATGTATTTGTCACAATTATTTTAATGTTCTGGAATACTTATATTTTTATGTGTATTGTGCATTTCTTAACATTTCTGTATTAATTTAATATTTAACTTTGTTTATTATGCTTCACTTCCATGTTCCTGGGCAATCCTTTTTTTTATAGATTATGGTATTGTTTATGTATTTCTGAATACCATTATTTTATTGTGTTTAGTGTTTTCGTGTTTTGTTTTTGTTAATTGATTATTGCGTAGTTACACCTACATATATTAACTGCACGCAACGAGAATAATATACGAAAATAATAGATTTGAAGATAGTTTGCGTGTATGCTTTTGTCTTCAAATTGTTAACGCTTTGTAAAATATAATATAAAAATAAAATAGATAATATTATACTTTCCGTGTATCTGCCTACCTTCAAACAGAACAAAGAAGATGGCAAAGAAAAGGAGATCTAGACGAATACTGAGAAAATTGTCAACAAAGATTTGGGACAGATGGAAAATGTCACGGTGACAAGAATAGTGTTTTGAATTTTCCAATCTTCGTATAAGCATCTGATAGAGTCGTCAGTCGAGGCATCGATAAGAAAGGATTGGTGAGATTTGTTGCAGAATTTATCTTCGATTCTATCTACGGTAGCACACCAAAGATTCTATCAATCTTTCGGTATATTATATTATATTAATATTATACGTATATAATATCACACAGAAAAGCAAATTATCTTGAGCATAATTTTAAACCGAGAGTTGGATATATGGATTTTATTGGATATATGGCTGGAGAGATCATACGAGTCCGCTTTGGAACGACTTTGGGTCGAGACAAACCGATTACCAAGTTACCGAGACGTGCCGATTACCGACTTAACCAGACTTACCGATACAAAAAAAACTTCATTACAAACTGTCACTGGAAGAATTCACGAAGATTTAAAACACAAATATACTACAGATATACGAGATGGTAAATAACGAATAAAAAATAGAAATAAAAATATATATATATTTTACGGACACCGGATTAAACAGTATTTTATAAAGACCGGAGAACAAATTCCTAAACTATTTAACGAACTATCTGTTAGGCTAAAAAATGAAACAGGACAAAAATATTAGGTCCTTACATATGAAATTGGCGTTTTGCCGTACTGGCAAATTTGATCTCAAATATCTTCTCTTTGGTTAGGAATTCCAAAACCAAATTTATACAGCTATTTACTCATGTATTTGTGTTTTGAAAATTATAATTCATTTGTTTTTTCCTCAATTGTTTTTTTCTTTGCGTCACTCAGTTTACAAAATGAAAAACTTGAAATATCGCGTTATTTACGAGTACGAGTTCCACCGTGGCACCAGTGCTGCAGAAACGGCTCGAAGGATTAATTATGTGTATGGCGACGGTGCCGCAAATAAAAACACAGGGCGTTTTTGGTTCCAACGTTTTCGTTCTGGAAATTTCGACCTGTAGAACGAGCCCCGTGGACGGCCGGACACCAAAGTTGATAATGAAGAATTGAAGGCTCTTGTGGAAGCGGATCCATCGCAAACCACATCCGAGTTAGCTGCAGGCTGAGGTGTTAGTGATAAAACTGTTTTAATCCACTTGAAGCAAATTGGTAAGGTGAAAAAGCTTGAAAGGTGGGTACCTCACGAATTGAGTGAAGCAAATCAACAAAACGCGCATTGACTGCTGCGTTGCATTACTCAACCGGCACAATAATGAAGGGATTTTAAATCGAATCATTACCTGTGATGAAAAGTGGATCCTGTACGATAATCGGAAGCACTCATCGACACTGGCTGAACCTGCCGAACCAGCCAAACCATGCCCCAAGCGAAAATTGACTCCAAAAAAGTTACTTGTGAGCGTTTGGTGGACTAGTGCTGGTGTCGTTCACTACAGCTTTCTTAAATCTGGCCAGACATTACGGTAGATGTCTATTGTCAGCAACTAAAACCATGATGGAAAAGCTAGCTGCTAAACAACCGAGGCTGGTTAATCGCTCTAGGCCACTGCTGCTTCATGATAACGCTAGACCACACACTGCACAACAGACGGCTACCAAATTAGAGGAGCTTCAATTGGAATGTCTAAGACATCCACCGTACTCTCCGGACCTTGCCCCAACAGATTACCATTTTTTTCGAAATTTGGATAACTTCTTGCAAAGGAAAAAATTCAACTCCGATGGGGCAGTCCAAACCGCCTTCAAAGATTTTATTGATTCCCGTCCGAATGGTTTTTTTAGTAAAAGGATCGATGAACTACCTATGAGATGGCAAAAGTGCATAGATAGCAATGGTACATACTTTGATTAAATAAATATATTATAATAAAAATAAATCGGCTTTATGTTCCTCCCATACTAAACGCCAATTTCATATGTATGGACCTAATATATATAACAATGATAATAATTTGGTATTTTTTGGTTTTCTTTTGGTTCTGATACGGGTTGTTCGTATGGAGATACTGTCTAGTACTTCCCTAGATGATGAAGATACCTGTATAATTATTTGATTTGTCCAATTTATTTTGCACGATGGTGAATATTTTCGATTGCGCCCTGCATGCATATTCCCCCGTGAACCCGAATGGATTCTCATTATTATAAAATTGACTTTGTGATTGAGTTCTTGACTGCTTATTATTTATATTATTGTTTACTTGACTGCTTATTCTATATACTGTATTATTAACTAAGATTTGATGTATTAGATTTTCTTTTCTTTCCTTCCAATTGTTATATAATTAGATTACACTACCTATACCTTTGATTGTAAGTGGTTATCCCCCACCACACACAAGAATATAATTCTTTTTGGTGAGGTATACACACACAAAAAATATAGATTTGTAAACATTTATGTATGATTGTAGAAAAAAAAAAAATATTATTAATTAAA
>JADDOH010019742.1:0-24477 GCA_016648135.1 Agrypnia vestita | reverse complement strand
CCAATTATTAAAGTGTCGGAATAGCGCTCGGATAACAAACACTTATTTTCTAATCTGCGCCCTAACGGGGCCATTGTTGCGGTAGCTCCAGAACCTACCCTTCCCCCCCACCCGGGGGCGCAATCAGCCCCGCGAGGGCTGCCAACTGCCGCCCCTAAGCGATTTGAATATTCAAATTATTTTGAAAGTCTTTCTGCGTTTTGTAATTAGGCGTGATCTTCGCTTCGTCGGCGGGCTCCACCCCAGATAAAATGTATTATTTAAGGGATAATATTACGTTATTGTTTATTTTAAGTTCGAGTTATGTATTTAATATTGTAAATACAATTTAACTAATTAACCATCAAGCCTGGTTGGTTTCCCTGACACACTACTTTTGTCCTGTCACTTTCTTACGTGAGGGGTTTAAAATCAAAGGCAGCAATATCCCACTGAAGTGTGTTGCTACTCGAGGAAATTTTTATGAAATCTATTAAACCTACATCTTATTTGAAATAGTTTTTAAAACAATTGCCACATCAATTTGCACCTATACGTGTAAAAATAAATATTTAATATTTATAGTAAATAGTCTAAAATCAACTCATCAACTCTCACTTTAGTATGCAGCAGCCATTTTGTCATGTGATACAACCTTGGGGATTGATTTGGAGGGTTGATGTGAGTATTGCTTTTTAAACTATGGGAATATCGCTGTATTTGCTTTTAATAGTAATGTAAAAACATGATTTTGGAAGGGATAGAGCTATATTTTAAATAAATCAGTATATTCTAAATTCGTCGGTGTCTAATCGTTGGTAACTGCATTCAAAACATTTTTTTTTATACTTTTATCTTCTCATACAATGTTTGGTTTATCTGATTATTCCTCTGTGTCTTTCGTCGATGGCCTCTGTTCATATTGCCTTCAAATCTCGTGTATGTTGTAGGCGGACGGCGTGTAAATAGCCATTCGCTCGTATGAACTTAATATTCATATATACCTCTCAATACGATAATGCAAACAAAAAATGTCAAATTACGTTTTCTCTCTCTGAAGAACATATATGAGTAAACTAAATACGCCACAATGACCACTGACCTGTGATTTATCCTTTTCAGCTTCGAAGATAGTCGAACATCGTCTGGTCACAAATTTAAACTTCGTGGCGCCACTTTCTGCAAATATCTGAGAAGTCTTTTTGTTTTTTAACGTCACAAATGACAAGCGAAAAGAATAACTGGTGCAAATGCCGGAAAAATATGATTACAATGTTTTACTAATCGATTATAATCCGTTCATTCGCAATGCGAAAAAATGCACACATTCCGGTAGAAGAAAAACGAGAGCAATTGTTTTCTTTATTCTTTTTAATTCGGAGGCAAAATTCAAATACGTTTCTTCACGCCGACGCGGGCGCAGACTTGTTTGAATTCCGGGTGCACAGGTGGACTAGCGCAAGCTGACTAACGCCATCTAACGTCAAGTTTTAGCTTCACAGAAGCAGTGTCACTTTTGACATATATTGGAAAAACTCGAAATATGACTCCAGGAAAGGTTATTATATTTTTTAATAGATATTAAATGTATTATCATTTTGAGAGGTATATTTGTGTATTATATCGCCTTACCATCTCGTCTCATATATATTTTCTTTTAGTAAATTGGGTTAGAACACTTTATTTTATTCCAGTTTATTTTATTATAATATATTTAACGTTAGAACGTTTTCGGGAACTTCTTTCCGTTATCAACAATACAATTCAACTAAAATTTAAAACATTGCCAGACAGTAATTAAGGGCGTGTCTGGCGGTAATGGAGATAAAGACGGGAGTGGTGTTAAAATGGATAAGAGAGGGGACGTATTTGGATGTTTATGATTTTCTAATTATTGAAATTAAAATCAAACGCCGGACAAAAATTGTCGATGTGGTAGATAATATTGCTTAATTAAAATGACAGTAGGCAGACTATATTATATTAGAATTGACAGAGCTAGATTATAATATTAGAATTGACAGTAGAATTGGGTACCCAGAGTAGTGCAGTGGAGACCATGGGACATGAAAAAAGGAAGAGGCCGACGTCAGAAAAGCTGTTGGATATTGTCCCCTTTGCGGGAAGTGGGTGAATAAGAAAAGCCCAAAGAAGAAAGAATTGGAAAACATTAGAAGAGGCCTACACAGAGGAAGACGAAGACGAAAAAAATTGAAATTCTCCAAGATGTCTAACCTTCGTCCTTTTTCTTTAAAAGTTCTAAGTAATGATTGTCTTAAGAATTGCATTGCATTCTTGAATGCTCAGTCATTTCGGAATTCAGACTGAAGTTTTGTAATTGCTTTTTCATATTCTCCTGATCTTTTTCGTATTCTTCTTCCGCTTTGTCAAATATAAAGTGCCTCCCAATCCTTGGAGACTCTGCATTTTTCTTCTTGGGGTATTTTTAATTTATTATTCAAGATATATTTTTAAAAACTGTTTTTTGTACAAAAGGCGGGTTTAATTTTTTACATCTTTACATTTGCTGTTCATTTGCTTAGACTTCACTCAACCCTTAACAGATATTCGTACAGACGCCTCAGCGACAACATTTCCTCCACAATAAGTCTACTCTCTTCCTTTTTTGCTATTTCCAGGCTTCACTTTCAGACATTGAAGTTGGCAACACAGCTCCGCCATGCACCGCTTGTCTTGCTGCATGTGACAGTTTCCTATTGGCGATAATTGTTCGTTTCATCTGCGAAGATGCGAATATTCAAAACAGAGTTCCTTTATCGGTATTTTTTATTTCATTTAAATTTCATCCTTCTTACATTGACAAGTTTATTGACAAAAGAATAAGAGTAGCAACATTGCATCAATAACATATGTATTAGAATTTACTACTAGAACGTATCTGCTTGCGTGTTCCGTCTCGCATAACTAGAAGTCATGCAGGTTTTGCCGTGGAAACTGCAGCTACTAAATATATTTTTAATTCCCCACTGCAGAGGCTTCCTAGACTAGCAAACAGATACGAGCAACTGGACGTCTTTGCCAATAACTATATATTATTAAAACATTTATTAAAAGTTGTAATGAAAGATTACTAGTATTTGTCGAATTGGACTTAAAAATTTGATTTGTATTTGTATGTATATTTTTTATTAAATTATGACTTTCAAAGCTTTTCACTGTACATTATTACTTTATTTGTTTTTAAATTTCTTTTATATTATTTTTTTCTTATGCTTCTGCCTTTTACTTTATATTATATTTTTCTTCATATATTTGTATCTGTATTTTAAGAATATTCTTTCCACTTTGTGATTATTATGTTTGCATGTTATTATTTATTTTTTCCTCAAACTATATATTTTGTTGAATTCTGTTAATGTACACTTAGCCTATCTCTTGTAAAAGCCCTATAGGGCGTTAATTAATAAATAAAATTAAAATTACATTTATTTTGTACGACATGGTTAACAAATTAAATATATCATATGAAAAGATATATAGAAATCAATCTAGACAACTTTACCAACATCACCTCTCAGTTACTGGCAAATTGTAATATGCACAACGTGTGGCAATTTAATTCCTGGAATGATATTCGAATTCTTCGACACTTCCGACTATTACAAATTGATTCATTTGTTTTTGTGTGTACGTACGACTCACTAATCAAAAACCAAGATGCTCGTTTCCCGAGTTATATTTAACCAACAGCAATTATTGTGAGTGACGGCATCAAGCAATTTGAAAATGGTGTTATGAAAATTGCATATGCTCCCGGCGCTACAATTGTTGTGTATTTTCTATTTGATAACGTATTTTTCATAATACAATTGTGATTAAATTCATATGTGATTTCTGTTTATTTTTTTCTTTTTTATCCAAGCAAAATGCAATTCCGTACGTGGGTACCGTATTCAATGAGACTTTTTGATTATTTATGTGCAAGCGCATCCTATGCAGCTGTGTTCAAAGCAAAGTACAACACAGCACGTGGTTTTTTATGCCAAATGTATTAATGCCAAAGTATAACTTCTAACTTCTTACTTCATAAGTACACGCAGCCGGTTTATTTACAATATATTTAACATACTCGTATATCACATTATTAAGAAAACTAGCTGTAATCTTTGCTAAGTCCAAGTATATGTATATATGATCGTTTTGACGGTCCACAGACAGGCGACCGTAGCTACGGTTCGTATTTGTTGACCCGGTGTTCAATCTCCCCATCTCCGGACGTTTAATTTAATTTTTTTAGCCGTGAATTCGAAGAAAATTACGGAAGTTACACGAAGTAACGGAGACAGACAGACGGACGGACGGACAGACAAGGAAATTATTATATTTAATTACAAAACTTTTTTCTTCGTTGTTACTGTCCCGTCAAAATTAAAATAAAATAATATAAAAAATATCGTCAGTATGTGGTGAGTAAAATATGTCCCACAGTTAATTATTTCTAACTAAACATTTTGGTATACTTAATAAAATTGCGAATTTGGTGAAGATCGCAGGTCGACACGGGACCTCACTCGAGTGTGTCGAGAATTCGCATTAAGTTATTCTAGTTCGTTAGGGCGGCTAAAGGTTCCACGCGTCCAGGCTCGTAGCCACCCCCATCTCCCCCGCGCAAACACTTGTTCGCTCGCGCCCGAGATTAATTTACATTTTCACCGAAAAAACTACGGCGGCCTGTTTACTGGAGGTGTTTCCCCGGTCTCCTCGCAGCCGGGATCTCCGCCTATTTACCTCTCCCCAGGGAGGCTCGCATGAATAGTAATTCCTCCTCCTCCTCTCCTCCAGAACTCCTCCTCCAACTCCTCCAGAAGGCATGAAACTACTTACTATAAATATTAAATGTGCGTTGATGTGCGGCCGCAACCAAAATCAGATTTAAGTAACCCTTACGCGTGTGCGTTAAGGGTGGATTCACGGTGTCCTGATAACGCGCAGTACAACAGTATTTGAGGACGTTAATTCCCATGTATTTCATTTTAGAGTGTTTTATAAATCTGAAAAGTAAGTAATAACTAAATGTGACGCTTTTTGAATGTAACGGACGTCAAAAAAACTGTAATTTCGATTCTTTAAAATTTGAGTCAATCATTTTAGCACAATGAGGGTGTATGTACGAAGTCTCTTATACGGCTCAGGGCCTACAACCAGTACGAGCTGGCTTAAGTGATCAAAGTTCACTAATTCCATCGTAAGAACATTATTATTAACATTATCATTACCAGTTGCGAAAGCTCTGTAAACAAACTTGTTAATGAGAATGTCTCTAAATGTCTCTAGCAAAGACCATAGAAATATATGAATGAGTCCTGATTTCGAACGCTTATATATAGAACTTTCAAAAACTTGATAATAATTTGATGTTCCTACGATGGAATTAGTGAACGTTGCATTGTGTAGAGTGATCACTTAAGCCAGCTCACGCAGGTTGTAAGCCCTGAGCCATCGTATAAGAGATATCAATCAACTTTTCTCGTATATAAAATTAGCTTCGTCTCTGTGAGGCTTCTATAATTTATAGTATAATATATTGCTTGAAATTAATTTTTTGTTTATTCATTTCACAGCTTTTATCAGATTTTGTTCTACCTTTGTGTTTTAAATTGAAGAAATGATTTTATTAATTAGTGTGACTTTAACACATGCACACACGTGTTGTGTAGGGGAGTAGGAAGGTAGGAAGGAGTAGGAACCAAACGACTTCCATAAGACCAAAACTCTAAAGCCGGCTGTACAGCTAACTATCCTAATTAGTAGAAAAACTTCCCCCGTCTGTTCTCGTTTCAGATATTTTAAGTAACTCGGTTAAGCCGCTTGGCTTAATTAAATTTTCAAACTTAGTTTAATTCAATTCAAATGTCGTTTCGGGCCGGCCAGAAAAGAGAACAAAAAAAAATATCGATTTATATTTCCCGCAAACCTTTTTTTATCGTTAATCTGATAATCAAATTCTAGGAAATATAATTAATCTTAGTAAAAAGATTTGCGGCTCCAAATAAGACACTCAATTGAAAATTTTAACAGAAATGTACAATAATGTACAGAAAAATCTATTTAAAAAATATATTTTTAAAAACTAACGTTGTATAAACCACTTTGATTGTTTTTAAATATCTCCCACTTTCGATACCACTATATCTTCATAAGGATGGACGTACAAATACTTATATTAATTAAATTTTTAAAGAATTTCTATATAAGGAGTGTGGGGTAGACTTTGACAGAGATACAATGAATTTGGGAATATATTGTTAAATTTAATCAGTTATTATAAACATACAAAGATCGATCCATTTAATCATTCTGGTATATGTAAACTTAATTCCCAAGATATCTTTGTAAAAATAATTTTTCAGAATTCTCAAACCACCCCTTAGAGACAGGTCACATTTTAAAAAAAGAAAACTCAATTGAAATTGACATATAACCAATAGAAGCGTACGGTAATATAATTTAGAAATGTCATAATCAAAAGTCCCTCAAAAGTCCCTAAATATAATATAATTAATAACCGAGTAAATTTAACGAAAAACCCACCACACCACACCCCCCACCTTACATTTGAATTGCTTACAAATTTAATTTATGGATGTTATTGTGTGTCCGTGGTATCGAAACCTGTAAACGTTTAAAAACAATAAATGTGGATTACCTATACAAAGTTTGATGGTATTTAATACGGTACAACCACAAAGTGAATGCTATGAACATTAAAAGTGTGAAAAAAAAATGATAACCACCGAGATATGAATCAAAAAGATTTTCTTTCCTGGGAACAGCGATACAAATATCGCGACAGTAACCAAATGTGATTATGATATGAAACTGACATAATGGAGTGTAATGTGAATGACACATCGATTATTTACGTTTCCGACGTAACTCCGTAAGTTGTATAACTCCGTAATTGTATGTAAGAAAATAAAGCTCTTCGTTCTTAACCCTACTTGTTTAATTTACTCAGGGCAATCGTCTAGCATCGTCAGCAAAAAAGGCATCTCACGAGTCCGTACAGTCGCATAAGGCTCGCAAAATGAAGCAATTTTCTTAATTTTTAAAACATAAATAATTTAGTTTGTGTCATTTTAAGAAGATATTCGTGTTTAAAATATGTGGAACCTGATGAATAAATTTTAGAATGATATTTTTCCGTACAAAAATGTGATTAAAAAAAAGGCAAGAGAAGACATGAGAAAAAATTGACAACTTGGCTCACTGTGCCAGACGATCGCCTTAACGTTTTAATTTTTTAATTTTATTTAGGTTTCCCCTTGTGAAAGCATTCCAGCCTCATTCCAATACCAAGTTAGTTCTATTTTCATAACACAAGCATTTTGCTTGTTTGAAAAAAGAATGAATAATCAGGTCTTATATAAATACATTTATTTTATTTTATCAATAGGTTGTATATATTTATATTGTTGTATATATATGTATATATATATATATGTATGGTTGTATATATATATATGTATACTAGCTGTGCCCGCGCAGCTTCGCACGCGTAGTCTTTTAGTACACTGTTTGGATGGTCATAGAAATTTCACGAACCTTTTAGAACATTCTCCTTCCAGAACTTTATCGAATATACAGGAACCTTTTAGACATACCGACACATTCCGCCACTCAGTTTAGAACATTATAGAACTTTCGGGAATTTTCTAGAACCTTCTCCTTCCAGAACTTTCTAGAGCAGGTTTTTCCGGAACCTTCTAGACTCATTGACACAGTTGGCGCGCCTATTTTGAAACAATCTGAAGCATTTGAGGCCTTCCCATAACAAAACAATATGCTAGAAAGCACATTTTCGTCACCCACTCCCACCCACGCACAGCCACCCTCACCAAACTCGCATATTTTCGATGTGACACCAAGGGCTATCCACCACCATAACCGCCGGTGGGTGGTATATATATATATATATTATATATATATATAAAATATATGTATTGATTGTATCAATAGATCCTGATAATATACAGTCGTAATATAATATAATATTAGATATTCCAGATCTTGTCTCCATCTTGTTAGTACTTTTCATTTGTCCTTGCTTTTGTCTTAAATTGCCATAACTTTTATTCTGATGTATTTTATGTTGTTCATGTTATGTATTATATTTTATTGGACTATGTCCGTTAATGTTAATGATTAAATAAATAATGTAGTATGAAAGTACAATATATAAACATTTAATGAAAGTAAGAGGGATAACGTGTCTGAGAAAAAACTATTATAAATATGATTAATAATTAAAACCACTATAGAAAATGAACAAAAAAGTTATGTCACAAATTAAAATTACCACACAAATGTACATATAGTGTGTAGGTTCCAAGGTCAATAAAATATATAATTTTATAATGCGTAATTTAATATTATAATGTACCAAATTATCATATGGGGGTACAAAAGCAAAAGCAGTAATATCAAAAAAAAAAAATAATGTCATCGAGGATTACTAATTTATAATTTAATGAATTTGAGATTTTATAGAAAACATGTTCTTGATACATAAAATCTAGAAACCGGTACATTTTAAATTAGTAGTCCTTGGTGACTGCATTCAAAACAGCATTTTTATACCCCACATATATAGGCATCCATGAATATAATTTGAATACAATGTCGCTGAATTAAGAAAAAAAATACTAAATTTATCTGTTCTCTAGATGTTATGTTTCTCACTTAAAACAATCATATATCGAAGGCCAAAAATAAACCTTTCAAAAATATGGCATTCACGGGTTAGCTCGTAAATTATTAAATACCTACACTATTAGCATTTTACAATCGAATAATTTATTAATACAATGATTTATGTTGGGAAAGTCTAATAATAATAAAAAATCTAATGAATAATTCATTTTTTATGTAATCTTCTTAGTTTTAATGATCAAACTTAATCTGTCGGGCAATGAAATAACTTTAAAAACGTGGTTTAATGTTAACATAAATAATTTCGGTATTAAAAATGTCTAACTTTTATTGCACACTTAACAAGACACACAAAAAATTCGAAAAAATGGTCCTCTCCTAGGTAATTTATTTATAAAGTATAGTATATAGGTTATTTTTATTATCATGGCATTTTTATTTTTTTTATTATTATTATGGTTTTTTCAGTAATCTATTAGGTTTATGCACAACTACCCGCCGTTTTTTCGCGATATTTGTTTTTTTTTTAATTTGAGATTTAATCGACTCCTTGTAATCCATTCACGTGTATGTGGTTTGCAAGCTTCAAAGCTAATGATACCAGCCTAGACATTATCGTCTAAGCTGGTATCATCAGCTTAGATGATAACGTCTAACATGACATGTCAGGAAGGTGTCGATCTTCGGATTTTGATGACCAGGTCCTTCCGGCGGATGTGGAAGATGATGAAATTTGCACCATTTCGCTTGAGAAATCGGCCGTCTCCCAAGCAAATGGGAAGCAGTCTTCTATGTGTAGTTTTCTGGGATATTCTGCCGTGTATATCTGAACTCTCTGACCAACGTTTCGGATTGCATTGCAGGGTCCACCACCACGACTAATGTGATGAGTTTTGGCTTGCAATACCTTACCAAAATCAGGGTGTGTCCTAATTAAGTACTGGCTTGCAGTGCCGTGTCGAAAGCATGGTGTGTATGTATTTTAGACGTTGATGGTGAATTTCCCGAATTTTAATTGCGTTTTATGTTTTGAGTTTGTTTTCGTTTTTATTTATTTAATTAATTAATTGATTATACGCCCAAGAGGATTATTAATTTACAAAAATAATTTTGCAATAAAATTTTTAACTTATTTAAGTTAAATATTTATGTTAAAATAAAATTAATTTTAAAAAAATAAGATAAAGTTAAAATGAATTGAAACAGGGTATTTTAAAAAAATCATTTGGTACATAGGTAAATTTACATTTCTTTTTCGAAAAAAACTTTTTTTAGATTTTTTTTACAATTTTTTTTTTTAATAAAATAAATACTTCTTCCTTAAGAACCGACATGTAAAAGTTCCCTTATTTTTGATTGGTTACGGTTAGTAAGTAATATAATAGTTTTCATATTTAAGTAATATTGTAGTTCTCATATTTAACTTTCATTATAAGGAAAATTATTTCCAGGTTAAGTTATTTTTATTTATTCTGTTCAAATTTAATGATGTATTGAGCAAGCTTTGTCCGCGTAAAAAAGGTGTTCTGCACTCATGAACTGGTCCTTAAATTACAAATGTGAACAGTCAGATACCTCATTGTCTACACCAATCTTCTAAGGGCCGGTTGTTTCAAGTTGGATTAAAGTAAGCGTTCTTTTAAAGCATAGATTTTTTACGTTCTCCACCAATCAGACGATCCGTTTTCGTAAAAATCTATGCTTTGATCGACCGCTTACTTTGATCGAACTTGATACAACCGGGCCTAAGTCGGTACCAGTCAGATTAGCCGGTTTTATATCTACGTTTTATTACAAAAAAATGTGTAAATGTAAACCTACTTGTCAAAAAGAAATAACCTTAATGTTTCAAAGATCGCATTAACATCGCAAATTTGTTAATAAAAACCTCATCCGCTCCTCAAGCATTACATCAGCCATACTCAATCTGCGGCCCGCCAAGCTTTTATTATCAGGAACGAGATTTAAAAAAATCTGTCATCATAAGTTTTGAATACCTTGAAATACTCGTGAACAAAAAGACACACTTCTGTCATTTTAAAACCGGTGATTTCTATTAATAACGAATTTATTATTTTAACCATAGATAGTTTCAACCACACAGTGTACGTTTTGTGTTTGTCATGTAATTTTTTAGTCATTTTTTAGTGGTCCTCGTATTCCATATTCATTCTGTCAGTAAAATCTCGTGTTCCGAATGCTTTTTTGAAATCAATAAATATTATTCCTACTTTTATAATAACTCACACAATATTTTGAGTTTATCAAAATCTTTGTATTGTACAAATTGGTATTGATTTTTATTATTTGTATTTTTGTGCATTGTATCTTTACGATTTCCCACCACAATGTGGTCTGTGCAACTCTGGACGTGTTTTCCATTTATAATTTCGTACCTCGTTATCTTTGTAATAAGGTGATGGTTTTCGTTTGCGTTTATTTAATCTATGGTTTTTGTTAAGACGCTAAACAAAAATAAACGTTTTGAGTTTTATTTTTTTCGTTATTGTATTTTGGGTATACAGATAAGATGAAAATAAACATCATATAGGGAAATAAGCTGTTGTTAATATTTGAGCTGGTATTGGCTGGTATGTTGATAAGAGATAAGTTTTATTATCATTCTACTATAGTTAAAAAATATATTTGTTGATTAATCAAGTGGCGATTCCCTAATCTTGAATCAAACCGGTTTCAACCAATACTGCTTTTCCCTAAATGAATTTTTTTTCGTCATATCAGTAAAATTTTGCTGCCAGCGCAACTTAGTAAACATGTACATTTGGCCCGAAGAAAAAAAAGGTCGAGTACCGCTGCATTACATCGACGGCGAGCGTAGCCAAGACTTGTCAAAAAACTCGATAGAGGTCGGATTAAATAATAATAAAACCCCGCAGCCAAATTCGGATTCCAAAATTTAATTATCCCCCTCTCGACGATTCTTCGCCGGCGGACAAATAAATTAGATTGATCGGAAAAAATTTCTGGAGCGACAAGAACGGAAATTTAAGACTTTGATAATATATCTCCTCAATCGGTTTAAATCTCTCGCGTCTTCTCTGATCAATCAATGTCCGTCTCCTTCCCCATCGATTGGTCAATGTTGCCCCGCAGAAAGACTTTTTTTTTATATCACAAGAAAAAGGTTTTGTAGAGACCTGTATCGGGCAGTTGTCACGTCGAACCCGGACCCCTGGGACCTAATTTACCGAGGGAAACTAATTACTGTTTGTCTGGTACACACGTAGCTCTAATTACTCGTCGTGGACAAGAGCATATGTGTATACAAACCACTTCTTGTTCGTATGAAGGTGTTAGTCTGGGTTATTTAACCACATTAAATTATTATCTTATCTTAATGTATTCAGAGGACTAAAGTGAAAGTATGGCCCTGGAATAGACGACTCGATGTAAGTTGAAAAAAATGTTTTTTACTCTATGTAAAGCGCTCTTGAAACTTTAAAGCCGTTTTTCTTAAAACTGTCTTTTTAAGATCGGTGACAAAGATTTGTCGAAAACGGCTCAACCGATCTGTCTCAAATTTTAACACAAGCTTCTTAAGTATATTAGTAATTAATCGAAAGTTTTTTCTCGCCGATAAATATATATTTTTTTATAAACAATTTAAGGCCAAAATTTTGGTCAAAAATCGATTTTTTTTTGAGAAGTAGCCATTTTGTCAAAAAAAAATATTTTGCTTATTCCTTCGATTAGTTACAAGATAATTCATTACTCTGACGAAATCCGTTTGGTTTTTTAATTTTAGATGATCCAGTCCAGAGATATCGTTGTCACCGCAAGATACCTTTTTTGAGAGGAGCTCCTGGAGATCAGCTATAGCAGCTTTCAAAATTATTATTTTACAAATACAAAAATATTAAAATACAGTTAAAAGTAACCGTAACGTGTGTACAAATTTTCATATTTATAAATTTAAAAGTCTTCCCAGAAAAAATTCTCTAAAAATCGCTTTTTTGGGCCTCCTGACTGTGTATAACCCCTTAAAGATTACTTGAGTAATAGAACACAATTAGTTAAATATAAGGGATGCTATAGTATTGCAGAAGGTGTTAAAATAGGGGTTCCTTAAGGATCAATCCTAGGTCCGTTACTTTTATTAATGTGTATCAATGATATATTTGGAGTACCTAGTAAATAAAAAACACTTGCTATCATACGCCAATGATACCGCTGTAGGTACGTTGTGCAGGTGATAACTGGTTTGATGTTCAACTAAAGATGAATAA
The DNA here is from genome assembly GCA_016648135.1 of Agrypnia vestita. Lineage (NCBI taxonomy): Eukaryota > Metazoa > Arthropoda > Insecta > Trichoptera > Phryganeidae > Agrypnia > Agrypnia vestita. Next base: position 11,578 of record JADDOH010019742.1, on the reverse strand, counting down.
TGTGTTAAAAAATGTTTATACCTGGTTAAATGGTAATCAATTAATACTGAATGTTGATAAAACGGTATATCTAACTTTTGGATGTTACAGTGATACACTACCTAAGAATACTACAATATAAATAATAAAATAATAAAAAGAGTAGACAGTTGTAAGTATCTAGGTATACATATTGATAGCTACTTAACATGGTATGGACACGACCAAGAACTGCTGAAAAAAGTTATATTTTCAATTTATTAGCTATAAGTTACGATACTTCATGGACTCTAAAGTATTAAAAATGTTATGCCATGCTTTGTTCGAAAGTACCATTAAGTATGGCATCATTGCGTGGGTACACAAACGCTACGTCTACAAAAACGCTATCAAACCAATATTCGACATGCAAAAGAGAATATTTAAAAAAATAGGATTAGGGCAATGTTTTGTATTAAATGTTAGACAACAGTGTGTACTAGACAGTTTGAAGTATTATTTCAATGAATTTACTCAAAAATTTAATAACTATGATGGTAGATCCAGACATAAATTTAATACAAGGGCCCAAAATTACTAAAACAATTTACTGTAAAAGTCCCTTATACACAGCAACTAAATACTTCACTCTATTACCCACCGAACTAAAAATTGTAACCGAAGTAAACAAGTCAACTAAAAACAAAATAAAAAAATGGATAATCGAAACTCAAGAACATTTGATATCCTTATAAATGTAATTGTAATTGTAATCATCATACAACTATAATTCGAGTCACTATTTTGAAAACTATGTATTAATATTAGTCACTAGTTACTAATTTATATTGTTTTTATTGAGTTTTAGTCGTGTGTAAATCCTTACACATGTTTAACTTCTCGTCTCCCGAGCCTATTTACTATTATTAGTATTATAGGATTTAATATACTTATAATAATAGAATACACTATTTAAAATAATCTCTTTATATAAATAAAAAACATTTTAAAATCAAGAAAAAACGTAAAAATTTCTTGCAAATTTAAAACATTATTACTTTATTAATATTGAATATTTCTTAATTTTCTTAGTACGGATTCTAGATAATGAAGTATACTTTATACGTATAAAAAACATATTATGCGTAAATATAAATATTCATTAAAAATTAGCGCCGCCTGGGACACTAAAAACGATTTTTCGGCAGCGGCCTGTCGATTAATGCTTATATTTTATTAATTATTGTAAATAATGTCCAGTTTATTACTTTTATATAATAATAAAGGTTATATCTAAGTTACTGCCCTAAAAAAATTGCAGTCTAGTGTATACATTCTGATATAAATCATTCTGATAAAAATCCACATTTTCGTAAAAAAAAAAACGCCAAAATCCGTAATATGCATTAACAGTGAATGTACAACCTAAAATAGAAAACATCCTCTCAATTATGTTCACCATAACCTCAAATAATATAAATTCCATCTAAAGTTATCCAGGAATTGCAATCTCGTCACTATCGAGCTCGGGGAGTTTAAATCAAGAGTTCTTTGTTGTCGAACCTTGTTTGCGGGTTGCCCGTCTAACTGGGAATATGTCAGGGAATTTCCTCAAAAACCTTCGGGAAATACGTACCACCCTGTTGAGAGAAATATCGATGAAATTGTGAACATTCTCTCCACCCCAGAATGAATTTTATACAAAAATTCTGTACATCAGTGTGGGCTCTGTAAAATTTAAATCAGTTTCACATTACAGCGGATTATATTTGGTTATATTATATATTGTTGTATATAATAAATAATACGTATGAGGAATATGTACCTATATACAAAATAGAACTGAGGCTCCCTTATCAGACTCGAGGCTTCTCTTCACTGATAAGGTCTACATGACTACAAAGTATTAAAAAAAAAATTCAATTGATTGTTTTTATTGTACCTTACATTTAATTAAATAAATAAAAAATATATATATAAAGCAAAGGCAGCAATATCAAATAAAAAATGTTTTGATTAGTCACTGAGGATTACTAATTTGGAATGTACTGAAGTCGAGATTTTGTAGGAAATATAGCTCTGACCCTTCCAAAATCATGTTTTAAAATTTTAGTAGAGGTTAGGTTAGGTTAGGTAAGTACCTAACCTACTTACTTACTTACTTGACATCACGCCGTTTCCCCGTGGGGGTAGGCAGAGAGGATAAAGCTCCACACTCTTCTGTCCTGACCTAACCCAACCCTTCCAAAATCATGTTTTGAAATTGCTTTTATAATCAAACAACATTCTCGTAGTATAAAAAACTAACCCATGAAAACCAAATTTTTATTTTACTCCCTTTCTTTGTAAATTAAGTTTACCATAATGTAATTAAATAATTGATTGACTGAAAATGTCTAGAAAAATATCTATGTCAGAAATCTCTAAAAAGATCTCTTTATTATTTGATTTCTTCCCAAAAAACTGAAGTATGCTGTCATTTGTGAACCAATAGTCATAAATTTTCGAAATTCGTTGTGAAGTACCTATTATACCTACTGACGGAGTAATTCAAATTTTAAATATTCCGTGACGTTATCGAGGCCGCCGTTGGCAGCTTTTGTAATGATTCCAATTTGAAAAAACCATTAAAAATTTGAAAAATCCAAAATTATACTATAATTATTATTATTTTTTAACTAAAATTTAATAGATCTTCTTGATCGTCGCCACGAGTCTGCCTGCAAAGTTTCAGCTCGATTGGATCACGGGAAATGGGTTAAAAATCGATCCAAAGTATTTTCGTCAAGGAAACAAGCAAGCAGACGCCACGAGTTAAAAGAAAGAAAGTTAAAATAGTATTTACTTGCTGGTCTGGAAAAGGGCTCGAACCCGCGATCACTGATTACCAGGCAAGTGTCTTAACCACTGATCCTACAACACAGTACGTCATAACGATAATTTAACTGATATTATTCACATCAAAATTCCTCGTCTTATTTATTACTGTAGATACTATTTATTGTCTTAGTTTTGAACTAAATAAACTGTTTAAAGGTTTTTTTAATTTTTTTAATGAATGTATAACATTGCAAGAATATTGGGTCAAAATTTTAAATCAATCGGAGCAAAATTGACGAAGTTATGAACATTTGAGAGATGCTCAGCCTGATTTTCTATACCTGCTCTGGCAGCTGAGGGACGCGCTTACCTGATGATTACCGTACGCACAATAGTATTGGAAGAGTTTTGCGTAGACAAGGACAAAAAGGTGCTCTAGATCTTCTTGATGAACGCTCTTTGCTGTATGGACCTGGCATCGACGACCATGTGTAAATATAAAATAATTTTATTTTGAATTTTATAGTGTGCAAAACTTTAAAGCGTTTTTCTCAAACTTGTCATTTTTAAAGTCCGTGTACGCCATAACTCAAAATCTAGCGGACCGATCGTTTTGAAATTTTGCACAGTACTTCTTCACGTAATTCACTAGGTAACCCCGCGAGCTTTTTTCTTTTTTTTAATAATTATTTATTTCACAGTATCAAATTGGCCGATTTTTTAAGCAAAAATCGGTGTTTTGGCTTCCAAATGCTACCAAAAATTTAAAAAAAAAATCTTCACAGCGTTACCTCGAGAAACGTCTCCTTTAGTGCATTTTGATTTTTTTTGTTTCAGATGATTCTGTTTCGAATTATGATGTACACCGCAAAACAACTTTTTGTCGAGGCGCCTCCGGATATTCACTGCCACTCCCTAAAATATAAATATTTTGCAATGAATTTTTTTTAAATTATGTTTAAAAAATGTATTATTATATGTAAATTAAGTAAACAAACTAGCGCTACCTGTATCGCTAAAAAATCTTGAAAACTTGCCATTTTTTCACAAAGAAATAACAGAGAAATATAAAATGACCGGTATTATTAACTTCATATCGATCAGCTTTCAAAATAATAACGTCAAACTATTTTGACGTTTTGTAAGATGCTGGCTATAAAAATCTGTTTTAGTGTTTCATTTATAGAAAACGACCTCAGATAAAGTGTTTGCGGCAATTAATTAATACGGAAGAAGGTCCAGTCTATAAAAGATTACACCCAAACGACCTCCCAGGAGGGGATTCAAACACTTGTTTATAATAATTAAAGAAACCGCAAATTTTCCATTACACCTTTTGAAAAACGTGCTATCTGGAAATTATTTGAAAAAAGCGGCAAGGGTTTTATATTACTTTCCTGAGAATTTCACTTTCGCACTTACGCTTCGCCGAATTTAGTAAATTGACTGAAGATATAACGTAGATTCCCGTTTCTATCGAATACCGCGTCATTTGCATAACCCATTTTGGAATACAAATACACTAAAAAGATGTCAAACAACCTATTGAATGGTTCGATATTCAATCTACGAAGTTTCAATCTCACTCTCGTTCCCATTCCAATAAATAATCGTTCATATTCAGACATTATACCCACCCGTACAAAATACACAAATTTATGCTAAGATTATAACGGATATACAAGTAAATTTTTAAAACTATTTTATTTGGAAGAAGGGGAAAGATATCCTTGATTTTGGACAACGATGTATTGTAACATTGCCCACATTTCTCAAATGGTTTCTGTATAATAATAAAATTTACTACTTCTAAATGGTTTCTGCTTTTATGCTTTAATTTAGCTTGTAAATACTCCTCCCATAAGCTAGAGCTTTGGCTCATATTACGGGGAGTGTAATGTCTGTAAAATAAATAAATATAATAAATAAAAAATATACACTAAGTTAAAAATTGAAAGACACCCAACTGTTCAGCTTATAGTGAATGGGTTCAGATAAAAAACATTGTTGGTAATCTCCAGGCGCAAGATATGTTTAGTACATTTTCATGTTCTGAGATACGAAGAACAGACATGGAAACATACTATCGGCCGTATTCTGAAATTGAAATTTTTATCTTAGTATCTTTAATACTATTTCCGATAGTTTGCCTTCTTCGCTGATTTTATTATCCCAACTTGTAATTACTCAATTAATTTACATTTACGACGTTTGCAATTTTAAAAGAGACCTTTGGAAAGTAGTCGTGAATCTACATGGTCTAATTATTATTGTGATATGTTGGTTGAAGGGAATGTGGAGTATAAGGGATTTATAAATAATTGTCATCAAAAACCCAAGACAGGAAGAAATATTGACATTTGACAGATGTCATGACGTTTCTCTATTTTTGAGTGTTAGGATCTTCTTCTTCGGCCTTCATCTCTCCTCTGCTGGATACAGGCCTCTTCCATAGCCTTTCATCCTTCCTTGTTATCTGCTAGTTGTAGCCATTTCTTTCCCCCACAATTGCTATATCGTCAGCCTATCTCTTTTGGGGTCTTCCGATGCCTCTTTTATTCTCCCAAGGTCTCCATTTCAGAACTCTAGGAGGCCGTCTTGTGGCATCCTGCCTTGCAACATGCCTTGCCCATTGCCATTTTAGCTTCGCTACACGATCCATGATATCCATTACTCTAATTCTGCGTTTTTAGTTTCTAGTTCTAGTAGTAGGTTCTAGTTTCTAATTCTATCTCTTAGGCTTGCTCCAAGCGTGGATCTCTCCATGGATAGGATGTATCGTGTTAGGATAACAATAACAAAATAACAATCTTGTTATTTTCATAATACGTCTGATTGGATAAGACATTTGGATTAAACAAAAAACAAATGTTGTCTTCCCCTGAAAGTCAGATGTTACTATCACGCTAAAACCTTTTGAATTATTAGGACTGAACACTTTGGTAACATACTTAAGTCGTAGATATTTAGTATGTTTTACAAATAGATATTAAGTTGATGTATGTAAATTATATTCACTCTACGTGAGTTACTCAATTAATTAATTACAATTATATATTATATTAACAATATTACATTCACCAACCCTTCTCTCCTCTCAATATTCTTATTACAATCATCCCTCCACCATACACCAGTTGTTCCGGCTCATTTTTTTCAATATTTGATTAATTCGTTTTTATCACATTATTTTTAGCGAAATTTAAAATAAATAAAATTTTAATAAACATTATTGTTAAGTTCTACGGGTTAACTATTTTTAGGTATTACAGCTGTTTTGCCTTGTAAGTAATATCTACAAAGTTAACACCAATTCCTTTAAAAGATATTTAAGCTTTTATGCAACGAATGGATTAATTAAATCACCGAAAAATAATTACTTACCCACTTATGTGCCTATTAGAAAATAAAGTAGACAGTTAAAAAATGATTTATGAAAAAAAATTAACTACGTTTACAAAAAATATTGTCACCATCATGACTTTGGGTGGCGGCTTTAGAAAGCCTTGGTTTACGCATTAGCAGAAGCAAAACGGAATACATGAAATGCGTATACAGTAACAAAATACAAACAGATCAGACCATGCACATCGATGGGGCGAAACTACCTGAAGTGAGAGTTTGAGTATCTAGGCTCAGTACTCACAACCGATGCAATCATGACAGCATCCGCGTAGCTTGGCAGAAAGGGAGATAGCCCACTGGAGTTTTGTGTGACAGACAGTGTATCTGTGAGGACTAAAGGTTCTGTATACAAAAATGCAGTAAGACCTGCAATGATCGACAGCTCAGAATGCTGAACTGTAAAGAAGGTGCACGAGCAAAAACTCCATACCAGTGAAATGAAGATGCTGACATAGTCTGGGGATGTAACGAGACGTGACAGAGTGAGAAATGAGCATGTCAGGGGTAGTTTTAGAGTGTTACTGAAAAGGTGAAGGAATCGCGACTGAAATTTTATGGTCATGTAATGAGGCATGGAGATCATGCAGTGCATACCTCACTCAAAATACAAGAAATCAAAAGAAATAGAGGTCGACCCAGCGCCACATAGTGGAGTAGTGTGTAAAGAGACCTGGAGAGTGCTCAGTTGGACGAAGCGATGGCCCAGAATAGGGAATCGTGGAAAAAAAGAATAAGAAGAGCCGACCACAAATGAAATGGGAAATGGGAGAAGAGTTTTTTGTTACCTGTGGATAGCCTTATCAATCAACCTTCAATGGCCATACAGAGAGTAGTAAAATTTCATCTACAAATCTTTATATCTTTCCCTAATAAAGTTACTTATAATTTATCTGAACTAGCTTTAAAAATCCTTACTTCACAAAAAATGTGATTTCTTTAAAAATAGTCAATAATGTATCTCAATCTACAATATCACTCACGTACCATGTTATAATCGAATCCATGTTTACGATGTGCAAGATAAGGTCAACTTTGTTGAGAAATTTTAGTTTTAATTTTAGATATTTACTAAATTTATGACAAAACCCAAATGAATTATCATTTTTAAGATTACTTTTATTACCTATGACACTAATCAACACCGCAAATTTAGTGAAGCAATAATATTTTGGTAAGGGGATCCAACTTCATTTGTTGTACAGAGTATTTGAATTTAATATCACAATACAAGAAATCGACGCTAAATATTTCAATTGCAATGAATAAAACATTAAGGTTTTTTCCTTTCATTTTTTCGTGCTGTCACACATCTATCTATCTTCATCAAAATGTATCTTTAGTAACTTTAAAATTCGGTGTCAGGTATAGGTCAATGTTTTAATGTAAACAAATAACTGAATTTAATAATACCTATAGCACGTGATTTGCAAAGATTGCTGATAACATCAGCGACAGCCGTCATTATTACACTCAGCAGATAGCTAATAGGTTTAGAGGAATTATTGAAATAAAAAAATATTCGTAAGAATCATTTTCTTCAATGTACGGTGCAATGCACGCATCCAACACAAATTCCTGCGTTACATTAACTATCGACTTCACATCCCAATCGAAAATATCATCTACACAAGATTACATTTTTTTACAGGATTACTGCCATTATCCAGGAGAGTTGTATCTGATTTGATTTTCCTCTACAAAATTATTAACTCGCATTTTGACACCCCTGGCATGTTATGTTTGTTTATGTTTCATGCGTCTGAAAGAGCTACATGAATACCGACACTATTTTATTGTGAGAACACTAGAACCACCATTTTAATTCTCTTGTACCAAAACTGCATATGCTAGGTAACACCTATGCGTATATCTCTGATATTTTTAATTCCAGTTTAGCACAATATAAAGAGCTAGTTTAGATTAGTTTTTATACACCCTGCCGTCCTGAATCACCACAAGTCCACAAACAAATTGTTATTGCTATTTGTTTAACGTTGTGTATCTCATTTTTCTAAATTACCGTTATAACTTTAAGCAACTACATATCTATACTATGTCAATTCTGTAATTTTTTTCTGTTCTACTATTTGTATTTCTTGTATATATTACTATGTAAAAGGTACTTCTGTGCCATGTGTTGAAATAAATAAAGTAATCCTATTTTTTTAACAAAGTTATCTGAACCTTTCTACGACTGAACATTTTTTTAAACAATTTTTCTGTATTTTAATAGTGAATAATGCCAATTCGACGGGTCAAAGGTGCCATCTTAATTTCGCGGTATTTTTTCAGTTTCTCAAACGACATAGAACTTAAAACTTTCGCGTACCTTCTAGAACATTCTCCTTCCAGAACTTTCAAGAAATTTATCGAATGTACAGGTATCTTCTAGATAGATTTCGCCACTCAGTTTAGAACCTTATAGAACTTTCGGGAATTTTCTAGAATCTTCTCCTTCCAGAACTTTCTAGAGCAGGTTTTTTCGGAACCTTCTAGACTCACCGACACAGTCTCCAGATGATAAAAAAAGTATACACAAATATTCAAAGAAGAATAAAATAGATATATTTTTGTACAAAAGGAGCCTGCATACCAAGAATATTAATCTTCTGTCATTATTTGCCGAAATTTTATTATTTTTGTAGAAATTTCAAAGAATGTATTGTGTTGCCTAAAGCACACGCAATCAAATTTATTATTATATATTTATTTCTGCGTAGCTTAAAACTAGATGGACCAATATATCTGTCTTGTAAAAGAGGTTCATGTGTTCAACAAGTCGGTTCATGTTCTGTTTAAAATTGTCATTAAAATTTAACTCACATTACTGAGAAAGTGAAAGAACAATTTAAATTTTTCGCACTTTCAGCGTAAAAACCTTTCATGTTCCCAAAATGTCGTAAACCCGTAGCGATGTTTTATTCATTTTCGGTGTCCTCATTTCGTAACTTTTCTTTATTGGGTACCTACCTACCTAAGTTTCGGTCCGTCGCGCAACTTGTTTCCGTTATTTAAAAAACAGAAGACAACTCACCTATCATACTGTAGACCTTCTGTGTATCTCTGGAATATTGGTTAATCGGCGACAAACCTTCACGAAAGCGTTACAGGCGTTCCTTCAGTCAAAAATTCACAAAATGACCGGTTCGCGCGGTGCTGGGGTTTAAGGGATGTTATCAACCCAAAATTCCTTCGTAGACTAACCGGCAAAATTGCGTCCCGGAACTGCCAGACGTAATTTCCTGTTCAATTTTCCACATTTTCCCGATATCAGCGCTTCCAAGCGGTGGAACAAGCAAAGGTTGGAAAGAGACATCTGTGATCGAAAAACCATAATATTATAATAGAGCAATCGTCATAGGCGGAGCGAGATCCTCTACTTCACTTTCTATTTTGATCGTATAGATGTCACTAGCGGTGTGCAAAATATACATCCATAATTTCAGAAGGATCTAGGTGGTTGGGCAATTGTGATCATCGCCGATTTTAGCCGTGATCTCATGCCCAAATGCAAATGGACATAAAAATGTAATAAATTATTTAATAATAATTTGACTAGTAACATGAAGAATTTTATTTATCTATGTCCTATTACTATTTCGAATTTTTACTAAACCTAATACATTTTATTAAAATGATAAAACCAGGAACTTTGTTTTATTTTGCACAATTATATTAGTTCTTATGCTTCTGTGAATTATTTGCTTTCTTATTTCTTCTTAGTTTTTCTGTTGTTTTTTTTTTCACAAATAGTAATAATTGTTTTTTTACATGTTACGTTATTCTCTATGCATTGTTTTATAAACGATAGCATGGGGACTCTAAATAGAAGAATGTGCATGTATACCAACATATGCATTGATATTTTACATTATATTTATAACATTATATAGGTATACTTCATATTTTACATTAAGGTACATCAGGCATATAGATACAATAAATCAAATGCGAAATTAATAAACGTGGGCCAAGAAAAAACTTATTACAGTTGTTAAATCAATAAGATCATTTCTATTTTTAAAAAATTATACCCATCACTGATTAAAATATTTCATGACTAAATAAAAATGATTAGGTAACATTATATCAATGACTAACTAAGTTAGTCATCGATATAAAAATAGATGTCATCGAAAACCAATATGTATTTCATATGGTATTGGTAAATTACAATTTTATCTGATTAAACAAAATATTAAAAGTATTAACTTTTCACATAATTTGAAGAATTTATTGTAATGAACCAACCAGCCAATCACTAGAAACAAAAATTTTTGGTTAAGCTCAGATAAGAAACAGTTTAATCACTTGAAACAATAATTTTGTTTAGTTCAGTTAAATTAGGAACAGTTTGCTCTGAATATTTAACGTTAAAATTTTAAGACGGGTCTCTTCACACATGACATAAAATGAATGTACTCGAAAACCCTGGGACACAGGGATACATTCTCCTAAAACGAGACAAAAAAACTCAAAAACTCGTAGAAACCATTATTATACTTACTCTATTACGATAATTGAAGCTGGATCCTGATGAATATAATTGTTTCTAAAAAATCAATGAAATTAAACTCAATGTTCATTTTGACATTTTATTCAGTAAAAATCAATTACATAAAACAGTACGCTAATGACAAAAATGTGTTGTTACCAAACCTTTCTTACGACTACTTATTAGTAACCAGAAAAAGATATGAATAACTGTTAATAAATTAGTCAGAAAACTTAAATACAATATTAACTAATGTGCGCATATCAAAGAAATATCACCAATCTGTATTTTAATTTTCGCAATATTAAAAAAAAAGTTTCCATTTATGATACTTAAAACATCTTTGACAAACACAAATTTCATAATCAAAATGCAACAATCTTATTAAGTCTCTTTCCAAACATTACAGATCATCAAAAATTAATAATTAACGCATCAACAGATAATAATTAAAATCATACTTTAAAAGTAAACGTGTGGTGACAGTAATTGAAAACCTCGTTTGAAAAATATTTGATCGGGACAGAAAAAATCAGGTCTGAGGATATCACTAGCCAACAAAGCAACGGCATTTGAACTGCACTGGCGATACCACTACACTGGAAATTGAGACTGAAATTTATAACAAACAAAATCAATCATGCAAAATAAAAACTAAGCTAAAATAAATTTGGCCTATAAAAGAAACATTTTTTTTCGATGTCAACTCACTTTTTAAAAAATACACTATGGAGTTGCATATTTTATGAATCAGTCAAACATTTGTCTGTTAATAATATTTTAATAATGAATATGTGTCACCTTTGTATTTCATCAGTATTTTACATTGATTAATGGTTGCACATATTCACACTTGCAAAATATATGACCCTTTGGTGTATCGAGGATTTTATCAAACCG
>JADDOH010019740.1:0-24012 GCA_016648135.1 Agrypnia vestita | reverse complement strand
TCAAATATAATTATAGCAATACAGAGGGAAAATAAAATAGTGCGCGGCATGTATGTATGTAATTTAGTAGATTTCTATGCATTTACCGTGTCTTATTTATATTTTTATTATTATTGCGTTTACATAACATACATTATGTATGTACAATGTTACACACATTGACTTATAATATACATTATTAGTATAATTTTAATTTATTGATTGCCGATGAAAGTCTTTGCTGGAACATGAATAAATTAAATAAATTATAAATTATTATATACCTAGATTGCAAAATAAGATGGGAACCTTCTGTGTAAATCAAATGTTGCATTGAATAAGCCCGTGAAATCCTCACGTCTTTAAATAGAAGAATAATCAAATTAAGCCAAATGGATAGGATTTCGAATTGATGTGACATGTTCTGGATTCTCTGTTAACTTCAATATCTTGGATAAGTAATGAGATGGGATTTATGGAAATCGGGACTCTGGAAGAAAGAAAATATTATGACTGAAGAACCGGAGGAAATGGTTTGGTTCTACAGTAGAAGCTGCAAGTGATGAAAGCCATCCAGTCCGTTATGAGATACGTAGAAAAAATAAGATACATTTTAAGTGAGAACAAAATGCCGCAAGTGATGATAGTCAATGTCCCATATGAGGCACAGAGAAAAATAAGATACATTTTAAGTGAGAAGAAGAAGAAACATGGCTGAAGAACCTGAGGCAATAGTTTAGTTCTACTATGGAAGCCGCAAATGGTGATAGTCAATGTCTCTTATGAGACACAGAGAAAAAAAAAAAAAACATTTTAAGTGAGAAGAAGAAGAAATATGACTGAAGAATTTGAGGCGATAGTTTAGTTCTACTATGGAAGCCGCAAGTGATGATAGTCATGTCCCTTAGAGGCACAGAGAAAAAAAAAGAAACATTTTAAGTGAGAAGAAGAAGAAACATGACTGAAGAACCTGAGACAATAGTTTAGTTCTACTATGGAAGCCGCAAGTGATAACAGTCAATGTAACTTATGAGGCACAGAGAAAAAAGAAGAAACATTTTAAGTGAGAAGAAGAAGAAACATGACTGAAGAACCTGAGGCAATATTTTGGTACTACTATACAAGCCGCAAGTGATGATAGTCAATTTCAGTTATGAGGCACAGAGAGAAACCTCAATTTAAATTTATTTTAGAAATTTAAATTCGCGCATTTATCCAGTAAGAGTAAATGACTTGCAATCATACTAACTATACCATCAAAAGTACAAAATATACGCAAAGTACCGAAATCTTGTTGCACACAAGTTTCAATAAATTTCTCTCTACTTCCATTGTGAGTTCACAATGAGTGAGAGCCTCCATTGATCATTTCCAGCTCAATTAATCAAACCGCCCCTCTCTCTCGCACAATCCACACACTGCCACCCAGTACAGGGTGTGCGCGGAACACCCACCGCGTTCATCCCTTGTAGTTTTGTATTTATTTTTACTTTTTCAGTAAATGTTACGTCCAATGCTATTCTAATATATTCAGGTATCATTTTTTATATTTTATGCACGCAACATTTTTATATTTTAAACAAAACATTATAACTTAAAACTGACTTATACTATCGTCACGATGTTTTCCTGCAGGGGTGGCTAGCGAGATTAATACAAAAAAAAACGAGCGAGCCTTACAGTAGTCGCATATGATGTGTAACATTTGACATCTCACAATTAAAAATATCAATTGAGCACCAAAGAAATTAACATCAAAATTTAAAAAAGCTAATACCTATATATTAGTAATTACAAGTAAAGAAAATGTATGTGCATTTATTTATTATTCAATTTTGCCGCACTAGATAGGTACCGTATGTCTACATACGCATTTTGTGTAGATATGTGTTTGGTCAATTATATGTTTTTAATTATTTTCTTAGATGGTGATGTGCCGCCATACATATTGTATGAAAACTTTGAATAAATATTTTAAAATTTTACATAAACTATGTAAAATTTGAGAATTTTAATCATTAAGTGTAGTTATATTATAAAAAATTAAGTAGTTCTTGGATATTTTCGAAGATATAAGCCAAAATATATCAAAGTTACAACATCCACACGCTTGAAACCAGCCTTGCAACATATATATACAAAATCAGAAGCATTGGCTGGTAGTGTGCGTCTTCATGTTGATGACATTTGCTGGACATTGATCGCGCGCGCTCATTGGTTAAATGAAATTGCGCGCGTATAATTTCCTGATTCGCATTTCCATCCTTTTTTAAGAAATCACTACCACAAATTACAGGAAAGTGAAAAGAAAGATGGTACACATCAAAAAATACGATACAAAAATAACTTCAGTAGAATCTGACACTGGAACCATACAAGAAGAATAGATTAAAAACACTAGTACAATACAAATATATGATACAAAAAATAACGAATATAAACTAGATTTACCCTAGAGATCGATCTGACATAATACTGGTAGAATGAAAGAGAGACTATTGTAATTTAATGGTGCTTTCGCACGCTGAGGTTTTTCTCTAGATTCGCGTAAAGGACTCTACAGAGTTGAGTCCGGTGCTAGCTGTCATTCAGTCTGCAGAATAATTAACTAATACCGAACTTTGCTGTCGAATCTCTGTAATAAGTATACGGATGTGATTTCAATAATGAGAATGAGATCGATCTAGCCGCATGGTATTTATAATATCATAAGTGAAAATACGATCATTGGATTATAAATAAATTAATAAAACACTTATTTTAATAATACTAAATTATTTTTGGTAAGTTTATATGCCACTGCTATTTTTAATAAACTTTGTTATGAAACAGGGTGTATTACGTTTTCTATCCAGTTTCTAGTTCATAATATAGACATTAATTATAGATGCCTACAGTATCAATCGGAAAACTCGAACAATAATGACGAATGCTCTATCCTAGACAGACAATTAATAATTCATGAAAAATATATAACAGTGTTCATTTTAAGCAAGAGTTAATATTATATAAAGGGATTTATATATTTTTGTCGATTTGATTTGTTTTTATCGTAGCAATACATAAAAATACACTTTTTTATATAAATATGTTCGCATGAAACATTACAGACAATTGTATCTACATTATATTATTCAGTATTTTATATATCAATAGTGAAGATGTGTACTTAGTCATTTGCTATTTATTATAGCATTTATCAGAATTTTTTTTTTCGTTTTTTCATGATTTAAAACAAAACCATATTTAACTAAATTACCATCACGCCGTTTCCGCAAAGAGCTAAGCAGAGAGGATAGAACACCATATTGCCTCACCACTATTGTTGCTTCGGCTTTATTCATACATCTTCTCATGCATGCTCTATGGTTCTTAAGGTTTTAAACACGGCCATCCTTCAGTACTTGGATTATTTGACCATGCCAGATCTTTTGCGGACGCCCTTTATTCCTGTAGCCTTCAACACTCGCTCCATATATTTTATTAACCATTCTTTCCTCGCTCATATTTTCACAATGACTAAACCATCTCAGATGGTTTAGTCATTTCTTTATTCTATCTACGTCTACCACACTATCGCCAGCATTAAATTCACTTCTAATTTGTTCATTCCTTACTCTATCGACCGAAAATTTTCTATTTGATTTCTACAACTTCTCTACAGAAAGTATTTAAATATCTATTACCATTAAGGCAGCGTTCGTAAAAAACACATCGCTCGACCATTTTTCCGTCGACTTTAGTTATAAAAACCCTTTTTATTTTAACAGGATAATATTATATAATCTTTATATAACAGTTCTGAAAGTCCATTCTAAATATTTATGAAAGAATTTTTGAAATCGGATGAGTAGTTTCGGAGATTACCTCCTACAACCAAACTTACAAACTTTACCTCTTTATTTTATTAGTATAGATTTAACACTTTGTAAAGGCCAACACGCTTAAAAATTATTCAAAAATATTAAATCTTTTTTAATAATTCTAAACATTTTTCGATGACTGTTGAGTGAAGGCTTTGTCATATGTGAATATTATTAGAGACTAACTGTTAACCTCTAATAATTTCAAACTATAATTAGTGCAATTTTAGATATGACATGAATTCTAGGATTTAGACAATAGCGTATCTTACTAAAATAAGTTCTTTCACAAATCCATTTAACTGTCTTCAAAATATCATGCTTTTCTCAAAACAAGTTAGTAGGTAAAGACGAGATGGAGCTCTATGAAGCCGTTGTTTAGATGAAGCTCGGTGAAGAAGCGAGACGACAAGCGGCACAGCCAGCGAAACGCCCTGACGGTCCACCTGGCGGCCGTAGTGATATCATAGTATTAGTTGGGCATTCTTTTAATAGATGGCACTCCATGTCCAGCCCATTACTCAATTCAGGTTTAGTTAAAAAGTAATATCATTTTTTCCACGTCTACTGTGTCGGCTATAGTTAAAACATTGAGTGAAGAGATTACGTTTTTTCAAGATTACAAGACAGTCGCTCTTTTCGCGGGCATACTAGTGAGAAAGTTGAGTGTTTACATTTATATTTTATTTGAGTTCGTTTGCCTTTTGATTTTTCCACGTTTATTTTTCGGTGGTGTCTCAAAACTCTGTAAAATTTGGCGAATTGAAGACATAACATTTTTAACAAAATTTTTATATGTTTTATTTTTATATGCACACTTACCGAATTTTGTCCACAAAGGGATAATTATCTATACTAATATTATAAAAAGGAAAGATTTGATTGTGTGTTTGAATTGAATAGGCTCCGAAACTACTGGACCGATTTGAAAAAATTCTTTCACATTCAGAATCCTACATTATCCCTGATGAACATAGGCTATAGAATATTTTCAAAAATGTTAGGTATCCGTATGAAAACTTCCATAATGTAACCCAACGTGTGAAAAAATTAAAAAAAAAAAACCTTATATTGCGTACGCTGTGGAAATTATTGCCAATAGAGCTAAGTAATGTACTACAGTTTTATAGAGGACATTAATATCTACAAAAAAGTCTGCAATACCATATATCTAAGTAGTACAGTTATGTTAAAATAACTTATTTTAACATTAGATGGAAACATTGTTTTTTAGAGAACAGCGGACCCTTTGTTTTCCGTCACAAACATATTTTTTACTTAATCCTTAACCCGTGCAACGCCGGGTACGACCAGCTAGTTAATTATATTTAAATAAAGAAGTATCATGACCAGCTGTGAAATCAGTGCATAATGTTTCAAGAGAAGGACAACAGCTGTTTCTGCCATAGCTCCTTCATATTAAATTAAAAGTTTCAGATTTGTAACATATACACAACTTTCAAAAGATTTAATAATTTATGGATGTTCTTACGGTGGAATTGGTGATCATTGCACTGTGTAGAATGTAGAGTGATAACTTAAGCCAGGTCATAAGCCCTGGTCCATTCTATCAAAAGTTTACACACACGTCTCTCATATAAATAGCTTCGTATTTGTGAGACTTCTATATTTTATCTTAAATGAAGTATAAGAAAGAGATTCGCTCTTACGGGCATACGAGTGAGAAAGTTCTAAGCGTTTGAATTTATATTTTACTTTCGCACGTTTGCGTTTTGATTTTCCGTGTTGATTTATCGTTGGCATCTAAAAACTTTGTAAACGTTGGCAAACTTAGCGTATTAATATTAAATTTTATAAACATTTTATCATTTATAGATTATTTTAAAAATCAAACATTATAATTTCGTTATCTCTCTGTCTACCTGTAACTCCTGTAACGTCCGTAAATTCATTCGAATTAACGGCTAAAATCGAAATTACACGGCTGGAAAAAGCAAATGCCACCGTTCCGCGGTGGCGCTATCGATGTCGCTACGGTATTCCAAGATATACAATTATTTCAACACGTAAGTAAAAATATATGTTGAAGTCGGATATGCTTTACATTTCTAGCTCTGTTTAAAACTGGCAGTTGTCGTTCTTTTGTTTGTGCCCGGCCTATCTCTTTCTTATTCGGCGTGCTACGTCTTCTACTTTGGTTCTACTGCATCTGTCTTCATTTGTTATTCTATCCCCCAAGGACACTCCCAGCATAATCCATTCTTCGGCTGGCTGGGTTACCTGTAACTTATGGATGAGGTCTGTGGTTTGGACACCGTAGGTGCTTTGGGTTTATTTTTTCGAATCAAACTAAGCGCTTGTAGTACGCAAAATAGTATTCATTTGAAGGCCTCACGAAACGGAATCACCAAATCGCTCTCCGTGTACTACTAGACACATATGCATGTCAATGTTACATTCTTTTCGTTTCATTCTGTTTCTTTATTTGCCTAATTTTCTGTAGTTACTTTCTTCTCAATATCATTGTATTGAGTCGCTTAACTCAAAATTGAACTATGTTACATTATTCAGATTTTACAAAATATGTATTTTTTTAAAATTCAGTCCGCTTTTACAGAACGTACAGTAAATAATTTATACCTATCTGAATAAAATATATAAAAGTACTCGTAACACCCACGGTTGATATCAACGACTTATTTTTCTTTATTATTATTTAATGACTGAGGACCGCGACCTCCATATTTAAGCCCCTTAATATTAATTATCTTTTCAATATAGAATGTCAATGAGATAGAATTCCTCCATATTTAAGCCCCTTAATATGGATTCTTCTTCTTCTTCTTCATGTGCCCTGTAGGGTCCCCCCGATATCGGCGATCATCTGGGAGAAAGTTTCCCTGTCCAGGGCAGTGCGGAACAGCTCTTCCACGCTTCTTATCCCAGTCCATTCTCGGATGTTTCGAAGCCAGGAGTGCCGCCTCCTTCCTACCTCTCTGCGACCCTAAATCTTCCCCTTCATGACGAGCTGAAGGATGGAGTACTTTTCACCTCTCATTATAAATATGACTAAAGTATGAAATTTTACGGAGCTTTACTGTGTTAAGTAACAGTCTGTTTGTATTTGCTCTACGTAAAACTTCAATTACTAGTCATTTCAGTCCAAGATATATTAGGTCCTTACATATGAAATTGGCGTTTAGTATGGGAGGAACATGAAGCCGATTTTTTTTTATTATAATATATTTATTTAATCAAAGTATGTACCATTGCTATCTATGCACTTTTGCCATCTCATAGGTAGTTCATCGATCCCTTTACTAAAAAAACCATTCGGACGGGAATCAATAAAATCTTTGAAGGCGGTTTGGACTGCCCCATCGGAGTTGAATTTTTTCCTTTGCAAGAAGTTATCCAAATTTCGAAAAAAATGGTAATCTGTTGGGGCAAGGTCCGGAGAGTACGGTGGATGTCTTAGACATTCCAATTGAAGCTCCTCTAATTTGGTAGCCGTCTGTTGTGCAGTGTGTGGTCTAGCGTTATCATGAAGCAGCAGTGGCCTAGAGCGATTAACCAGCCTCGGTTGTTTAGCCGCTAGCTTTTCCATCATGGTTTGCAGTTGCTGACAATAGACATCTGCCGTAATCGTCTGGCCAGATTTAAGAAAGCTGTAGTGAACGACACCAGCACTAGTCCACCAAACGCTCACAAGTAACTTTTTTGGAGTCAATTTTCGCTTGGGGCATGGTTTGGCTGGTTCGGCAGGGTTCAGCATTGCGATGAGCGCTTCCGATTATCGTACAGGATCCACTTTTCATCACAGGTAATGATTCGATTTAAAATCCCTTCATTATTGTGCCGGTTGAGTAATGCAACGCAGCAGTCAACGCGAGTTTGTTGATTTGCTTCACTCAATTCGTGAGGTACCCACCTTTCAAGCTTTTTCACATTACCAATTTGCTTCAAGTGGATTAAAACAGTTTTATCACTAACACCGCAGCCTGCAGCTAACTCGGATGTGGTTTGCGATGGATCCGCTTCCACAATAGCCTTAAATTCTTCATTATCAACTTTGGTCTCCGGCCGTCCACGGGGCTTGTTCTGCAGGTCGAAATTTTCAGAACGAAAACGTTGGAACCAAAAACGCACTGTGTTTTCTTTTGCGGCACCGTCGCCATACACATCATTAATCCTTCGAGCCGTTTCTGCAGCACTGGTGCCACGGTGGAACTCGTACTCGTAAATAACGCGATATTTCAAGTTTTTCGTTTTGTAAACTGAGTGACGCAAAGAAAAAAACAATTGAGGAAAAAACAAATGAATTATAATTTTCAAAATACAAATACGTGAGTAAATAGCTGTATAAATTTGGATTTGGAATTCCTAACCAAAGAGAAGATATTTGAGATCAAATTTGCCAGTACGTCAAAACGTCAACTTCATATGTAAGGACCTAATACTTAACATCTTACGATGTATCCACATTTCGAACGCCTCTAGGCGTTGCTTGCCTTTATTTATCTTGATTGATATTGATATTGAAAAGGCATTTATCTTGATAATATTGAATAAGCGAAAGCCTATCCTTTGAATCACAACCTTCTCCGTTTTTTCCTTTTGGCAGGATGCCAAAAATATTAAAAAATCAACATTAGATATACAGATAAGAGGCTGTCATTTAATTTAACTCATGCGTTATCCTGAGAGTTCAAACTGTCCTAAAAAACATCCCTGTCCGATCAATGAGGTCTTCAAGCCTTTTATTCACTAAATTTTACAACACCAATCTAGGCTCCTTTTCTCCTCTACCTAGAATGATCAACCAATTTAACGAGATATCGTCCAGAGACTGCAAACTTGATATATTCTTCATGACACAGGCTCGGTTCAAAAGCGAAATATTGATAAACTTGGTTGACGGTCCCTCAAGCGTGTAATACATGCTCGTCATAGACACACGATGTTGACCTTGGAACCCGTGCACTCGCCGTAAACCTGTTTAACCAGTCTTTATATTATACTCAATACTGTTTACAATTTGTTTATCTTTAAGATACTTTTTATTATTAAATAATTTATTTTTATCATTAACTATGTACCCACTATGTAAAAACTTATTGATTTATTTAACATTTTTTTAATTGATTTGCGATGTACTTGTATGTATTCATGAAAAATAATTGTATGTAAAAAAATATTTATTTAACTACTTATTGATCGGCGATATTTATATATGTTATCATTCATTATTTTTCATTGTTGATTATTAACTAACCGTAAAAATCGTATTAAGTGTATTATATACTATCATTTAAATGTTCACAAAATACTCAAACTTGTACTCTAATGTCACAAAATGAACATTTATTAGGGTCATCAATAACTTATTGATGGTCTGTATGTTAAAAAAAAATGAATATGGATTTTTTTTGCTATAATTGTCCGTGTCTTTATTGTCTGAAGATTTTCCTACCTCTTTCCATATAAGAAAGACCATCATAACCTATTTCCATAATACAAAGCATGATGTTAATTTTATATCAACTACAATAAATATATACATACAAGTAGCTTGTTGGTCTTGTGGTCAGGACTCTCGCCTCGTGACCCAAAGGTTGCAGGTTCGAACCTCGCTCCAGACAGCAAGTTAGTCCTATTTTTAAAGCGTTTAGCTTAGTTTGAAAATACTAAGAATATTGATATGACACGTATTCCGTGTTCGTATCTCTATATTTAAAAAAAAAAAAACTACGAAGTGCAACGTAACTTAATATATTTATTTTTTAGATGAATTTGATTTATCTACACTTCAGCGCAAGCTTTCTTTAGATATCAAACTTAATTAATTTAATTTTATCAATTTAAATATCACAAAATTGCAACAATAAAAAAAAGTTTTCATGAAAAATTAAAAAAATACAATATCACTAAATTGCCCCTGAATAGGCACACCACCAAACCCTCTTCATAACATCGACATTTAACTTGCGCGCTCTCGAGGTGTTAAACTGGTGTAATAGATTTTATGGGCCTGGTTTTTGATTAAGTGTCTCTATTCAAACAGCGACTGCTGTTCTAGTAAACCAATGTTCGTCGACAATAAATTAAAATCATCAGCGCGGCGCCTCGCCGAGCAGGGCTGCTGCTGCGGCCCTTTATTTGGGCCATAAATCACTCCGCGAATTGTGACGGCTCGACTTCCTTCCTTCCACTGTTGTCATTTCTATTCAGGGCCGCGCTGAAATATACACACGTCAAGCGGCCCAGGGACTCTCAAGGCTCTGAATTGATGAGACTACCCTGCGATTTG
The DNA here is from genome assembly GCA_016648135.1 of Agrypnia vestita. Classification (NCBI taxonomy): domain Eukaryota; kingdom Metazoa; phylum Arthropoda; class Insecta; order Trichoptera; family Phryganeidae; genus Agrypnia; species Agrypnia vestita. The sequence continues at coordinate 13,899 of JADDOH010019740.1, read as the reverse complement.
TCGCACGAGGTGACACCTACCTGCTGCCCAGATATTTAGTTATTATACTTATTTATTACTATAGTACCTATTTTAATATGTTTCAAGGACAATATGAAGTATACACAAGTAAAACCGCTACCCGAAAGTCAAAAAATTAATACATTTATTATATAAGAATGGCGCCCAACGTGGGGCTTGAGTTCTATCCGAAGATACGTTGGGAATTTATGTAACACGCGTATGTTACTATTTTTATAGCAAGAGCGGACATCTTTAGAACATTTTGAATACACATAAATTGATACGAAATTCTACTAAACGTAGTAAACTCTCATTTAAAATGTAACACATGCTTACCGAAAACCCAAAATTTACAAATCCATGAACAGTTGCGCACCACGTTTTAAACTTTATTGATCTTAGAACCAATGCACCCTTAACTTGAACGTATAAATTTGTGATTCATAATAAGACTCTCATAATTATTTTTTGGTGTTCTAAATCTACCCTATTTTTGATATAAAGATCAAGGGACGTATTGTTATTGCGAGAGCATGATGTGTTACAGAAAAATGAAAACTCGAACTTTTTCGAGATTTTATCAGAATGTAGGTATCCTGCCGGAGGATTCTGGGATATTTGACTGCCGGGGAAGCTAGCTGTTTCTGAGGTATCGCTGTCTTGGCCAAGTCTGTCGAAATTTGACTTTTTTCTGTCTCTTTTTTTTTGACTACTTCCCTTTCATAAAAAATTATTGGAGAATAATCTAGGTAACGTTAAAGTGCCATAAAAAGTACCATAAATGTCAAACTTACTTTGACACGACGCTTTATCAATTCACATGATCAAAAATTGTAATATGTTCTTTCACGTACCTAACGTAGGTAGATAATGTATTTGCGAATTAAGTATCTAAAAGGTGCCAATTTATAAATTTGATTTATTATAAAAACATACCTAGGAAAGTCATTCTGTGCTTGACCGGTTTTCGAATGTTAACGATAATATTGGTGATTGTTATATTGTTGTTAGACTTTTTTGATCAATGTCATCAACCAAGCTGTTTGTTATTTTTGAGGGGCTCATTGTCTAGGAATTGTTTCTTAAATGAAGAGAAACAAGGCCTGATATGTTTCTGGGTATCCCATGATACAGCCAAAATTCAGGTTTTTATTTAAATAATATTTTGCTTTGCATGTATCTATCCCACAGTTTGAGTCCACATGGACTTAACATATTTAGTATGTACGCTTTACCGCGCAAATCGGCAGCTATTCATTTATTTTTTATCTTAAGTTTATTATTATTCAATTTTCTACATATTTACACATATTTTTTATACAAAAATTGCTATTTTTCACTTGACAATTTTTTTTCAGAATATCTTGAGTTTGTCCAAATTTTTCAGAATAGTATTGGATTTTTGTCACAGGGGCATCATTAATCAATTAATATATTATAAATGTTCCACAGAGACGAAATTATATTTTTATGAGAAAGTAGATATAGAAGACTTTGGCATTATTAAATTAGTGACATCTGTGGTCATTTAAGGGGGATGAAAAAGCTTTTATTGCCAGCTGCGCTGAGGATTGTTGCAAAACATATACGAAACATGCCGTATAATTTGAATAAATACAACTTCCAAAACATGTAATTCTATCATGGGTGAAAATGGCGAACGTTACATTGTGTAAAGTGATCACTTAAGCCAGCCGTACGATAGGTCGTGAGCCCTATGTACACTCAAAATATATTGATTTACAAAATTATTGTATCGTATGAATTAAACTATCTTCTAGTATAAGTTTTTTTGGGATATTCTGCCATGTTTCTACGACCTTTGTGGCCGACTTTTCGTGACAACACATCAACCCTAATGATTGCCCCCGCGATGGATTCCAAAACGTCGACCAGAAAAGTCATAAGGCACAATATCCCAGAAAACTCAAATCAGAAGATTCCGAACTGCTGTGAAAACATTCCTCAGATCACTTTTAAATCTGCACCATAAAGAAAATAAAGTCTTAGTTCTGCACTTATATTAATACTTATAATAACGTAGATGATAAAATTGATGGTAAATTGTTGGTTTAATGCTGTAGAGATAGATAGAGATAACGTGATAATCATTAATACCTGTGATTATTGATACCTTCACATGTCGATGGGAGATTCTGATACTCTCGAAACTCAACTCAACTAGAGATAACATAAGTTTATGTTCTGCTCCCAATGTTATGATTAACACAGATTAACTACAGAAAAATAGTGCACAAATAGGTAGATAAATAAATAAATGTATATTAATTTATAAAGAAACCCGTGCTTCCCTACCCGCCAAGTTTTCTCCACAACTAGCCACAACCACCCACCTGTGGTTATGGTGGTGGATAGTCCTTGGTGTCACATCGAAAATATGCGAGTTTGGTGGGGGTGGCTGTGCGTGGGTGGGAGCGGGTGACAAAAATGTGCTTTCTAGCACATTGTTTTTTTATGGGAAGGCCGCAAATTCTTCAGATTGTTTCAAAATAGGCGCGCCGACTGTGTCGGTGAGTCCAGAAGGTTCCGGAAAAACCTGTTCTAGAAAGTTCTAGAAGGAGAAGGTTCTAGAAAATTCCAGAAAGTTCTATAAGGTTCTAAACTGAGTGGCGGAATGTGTCGGTGTGTCTAGAAGTTTCCTGTGCAATCGACAAATTTATTGAAAGTTCTGGAAGGAGAACGTTCTAGAAGGTTCGCGAAAGCTCTATGACGATCCAAACAGTGTACTTAAAATCTACGCGTGCGAAGTTGCGCGGGTACAGTTAGTGAAAAAATATAATATATAGACAGAAAACCTAAGGGTTAAAATGGGAAGGTAGGGCGCCACATTTATATTAATTTATTACAAATGGAAATTGCTTGGACGACCCTGGGTCGCCTGAGCCGAGCACCTGCGACTTATTGCGATTGTAGGAATATTATATATGAGAATAATTTATCGTCAAATGTCCAGAGGAAACTATTTAATACAGGCGAGAGCTTGGAGTTCTACAATGTGATATTTTTTCTTTTTCACTTAGTTAAGATAAAAATAATATTACTATCCAGCTCTCCTGTTTTTATCATCAATCATAAACGATTTGACATTATCTTCGATGGTACGCTATGGAAATGTTCGTAACCTAAAGAAATCATTAAAAAAACTTTTCAAGAAGCTAATTAAGGGCTATTTCAATTCTTGCATGAAACTTAACTTTGTACATCTTTGTTTACAAGTGAGTTATTGATGACTTTGATCGATATCATTTTATTGAGGGATGGGGCAAGGTGTGATGGGGTATGGATATTTGAGTGAATTGTGAAAATATTTATGGGGAATGTGAGTCAACTACATTGCTTGCTAAAAAATCTACATTCAGAGATCGTATATAATGCTTTACTTTATACGTTAATTTCATTTTAGTTAAAATCAAAATATTGTTACGCTAGCTGTGCCCCACGTTTTTTAGTTATTTTTTATCCAGTTGTGTTTTAACATTAATTTATAGATATACTCGTAAATAGTCGTCAATTTTTTTATACAACCTTTTGAGTTCTTCAATTTCTATATAGAAAGTATTTAAATATCTCTTACCGTTAAGGCAGCGTTCGTAAAAAACGGATGATTCGACCATTTTTTCGTCAACTTTATTAGTAAAAATAAATAGGCCACCACGAAAAGCCCTTTAATTTTAACCATATGTTTGGGAGATATTGTGGTGGGTATTAGGGAACCTAGAAGGGAAGCACTAACCTTTCTTCCTTCGGGCTCTCTGGTTCTCCTCTTGCCTCTTCTTTATCTTCCAAACTTCTAGCGGCGAGGTGTTTCCCGTTAATTTTAAGAAAAACATTCGCGTCAATAATTAAATCTTTGTTTTAGATTTGCGGTAGTTCATAGCGAAAAATTATACGGTCACTTTTTTTCGCTGACTTTTTTCTATTGCGTTTGCAGCTTTTTTACCGTCTTGTATATACAATTTCTCCACCCTTAAAATTCATTTTAAATATTGATGAAAGAATTTTTGAAGTCGGATAGGTAGTTTCGGAGATTACCTCATATATCCAAACTTACAAACTTTACCTCGTTATATATTAGTATAGATTGGATTACTTAAATATGATTTTTAACGAGAAACTTACAGAATATTGAGTACGCAATACATAAAAAAACAAAACATTACTTATATCAAACTCAACCCACTATTCCAAAGACAAGTGTCTGCATCCAGTTCTGAATTTCGTAGAGCCAGGCGTTTGTTATGGGTAGTGGCAGAAATGTTCAACGTTTTAACGTTTCCATTACATTTTTGCATGTCATCTAGAATCTATACAACTAATAGTAAATAAGTTTTTTAGCCAGTAAGTTGTTTTGTACCTATTATAAATTTTTTGTAAAGCGCCCTTGAGGTAAGTATTCACGAAAATGGTGCTTTATAAATTACCCAATTATTAATTTCATTATTAGTACTCTATGGATGTAAATGGTTCTTATCGACTAACTGGGATAAAACTATAAGGGGAATTAGCAAGCTATACAGGGTTATTTGTAAAACATTAATAACTTCGCAGGACTATATTCCTGCCTTGATTATGAGTCGAAAATGCTCAAGCTATTACGACCTAATATCAATAGTTATGGAGATATGCGACATCAAAATTTGCATTTTTTTTCAATATTTCTGACTTATTTTTTGTAAAACGTTGGACTATCATTACAGTAACTCATATCGATTACGAAAATTTTATTGTGTTCAATACAAGTTAAATGAAATGTAAAAACCCCGAAAAAATTCTCATTGGAATGTTTTTATTTTTTTATTTGACTTGTATTAAAGACAATCAATTTTTCATATTCGATTTAAGTTACTGTAATGATAGTCCAACGTTGTACAAAAAATAATTCAGAAATATTGAGAAAAAAAATGCAAACTTTGATGTCGCATATCTCCGTTCAAGCTATTATGACCTAATATCTATTGATATTAAATCATAATAGCTTGAACATTTTCGATTCATAATCAAGACAGGAATATAGTGCTGCGAGGTTATTAATGTTTTACAAATAACCCTGTATATCTATTCCGCTTAAAGAAATAGTGCGATATCTATTATATTACAAACGTATAACTATTTTTCTATTATAAGAAAAGAACGATAAATTCTTGAAACGTACAATTTAAAAACATAGCAAGATTATTTAATATTTAACAGGAGGCAAAAATATTCACCACTGTACCTATAATTTTATTAAATTTATATCATTTTATACGGCAGTATCCCAGTGGGAAATTAAACAGAAAAATAAAACTATGAATAAATTAATGTTAAATAAATTACCTTTAAAATACAAAACCATTGCGATTTTAATTGCTTCAGTCACTATGAAATTTATGACGGGAGCAGGAAGTATTGTAATCAAACCATGAATATGAAAGTAATATGAAATATGAGGTATCTATTATACCATGTAGACACCATCATGTTTTTTATTATATATCGTTTTAAAAATTAATCAAGTATAATAATAATAATAGGTAGATACACGATTACTAATCTATGAAGTAAAATGTGCAAAAGAAACAATTATACAGGGACCATGTTTTTATGGACCAGTTAGTGTTTGATTTATGATAGAGTAAAGAATGAAGATATTAGGAATGATTTTCAAGGTTTTTATGTCTATATTTCGATTTTTTACTTTTTATTTATTAGTATTCATTATATCCTGACGAGGGGACCATCGGTTCTGAATTATGTTGGACTACGGTTTGGTGAACTATGCTGGACATGTTGATATTTTCAATATACAAATGGTAAAAAACAAAGCATATTTTTATTAATAATTTTAATTAAATCGAAATATATTAATTTTCCAACAAGTACCTATCTACAGTAAAAAGAGTGTTAAATATTTACCTCAGCACGGGCACCCCGGTGGCTCTTTCTTATCATACTTTCCTAATTCATTCGCTCAAAATACCTAAACTATCTGAGGGACCCTTGTTTGATTTTATTTACTACGCATATATAACATCTTTAAATTCTTTCCTAACATATTCATTTTTTACACTATCATAAATGGATTTTCTACACATACCTACATCATATCATCTCCACCGCATTCAGTCTATTTTCATTCCTCTTTTTCCAGCTCCAGGTTTCACTTGTGTACATGAATGTCGGTTCCAGAATTTCATTATGCACCGCTAGTCTAGCCTCAGTAGACATGTTTATATTATAAATTATTGCATTCAAAGCACCGTTCATCTTTCTCCCTCACCCTCCTTTCGATATCTTTCTCAGGCTTTCCTCTACACTGAAACATGAAAAAAACATTAAATGACTTAATAAATTAATTCAATAATACATTATGTATGAGATAAACAAATATAAAATTATTTAAATACATTAAACGTTATGTTACTGCTCGGGATTTCTCACATTATTTGCTACCCAAGGTACCTGGGTACTCAACCTGGATGGACATTCCCAAATACATTATTTTTATTTTGTATCTCACAAATTGATATTTAGACAGTGATCAAATAGCTTCTTAGAAGGTCACTACTTCTCATAGCAATGCCGTCTTTTCTCTATTTCCCTCCCTTTCAAATAATTTTATTAAATAGAGATCCGTGGAACAGATGATGGTGTGTATGAATAAAATTATTTCAACTTGAAATTGAAAATTGGTACCCAGGTACCCGAGTAGTTACATAAGGATTATACCTCATAGGCGGACGTTTCTATGCACTTTTAAGATGAAGAGGTCATTATTAAATATTACATATACTTTTAAAGATGCATAGTACCTCATTAAATATAGTATGCAATTTAAAAATGAAAATAAACGTTTTAAATGTTAAAGTTTTTTGTTTGTAACATTGTGGAAATTCATTTTTAATATTTAAAAAAAGTGAGTGTAAACACAACACTGTTTTATTCTACTATTATTTATTTTGAATTGTTAGAACGTTTTCGGGATTTCTCCCATTGTCAATAACAACACGTTTACAACTAAACTAAAAATAATTCGAGACAGAATTTATAGGGATTGGGTGTGTGTAATGGTGGTGGGGGTTGGGGGCGGGGTTAGAATGGATAGAAGTGGAGAGGTTATGGGTGGTATCTGGATGTTAATTATATTTCTATTAATAATAATAGAAATATAATTAATAATAGTGGAATAACAGTGTTGTGTTTACCCTCAATTTTTTAAAATATTAGAAATGTTTTAAATATTTTTTGCACTTTAAAGATAAAGAGAACCTTATTAAATTGACTTAACCGCTATACACCGCAGGTACAGCATGCACCAATTGAACACACTAAAGAATAAATGAATCATCTTCGGTCGTCCACAAATCATATTTGATACAATAATAATTGTGCAATTAGGCTGCCGCCTAGATTAGTCGCGTGCGCAAATTGGCCGTAGATGCGCTCGTGTTGGTGTGCGAGCCACACGTCGCTGGACGCGCGCTCAAAAGCGGATTTGAACAATCTGGACTTTAATGAAAATTTATGTGTTTGCGGTTTGTCAACCAGAAACGGCGCCCCGCCACTATAAAACCCCGTGCGGCGAGACCCGCCGAACCGTACGTACACAGTATCTACGATGTGTGTATAGGGTGATATGTATTAATGGATTGTGTAATTGTGCCGGTTTGACTCAAATCTTTACTAAGCTATATTTAATTGCTAAATTATGATGTATCTCCCCAGCGTCTTTACAATATCTGCTACGCAATTTATATTGTTATTTTTTTTACGCAATTTATGTTGTATTGCCAATTTTTAAATAACTAGCCGTGCCCGCGCGGCTTCGCATGCTTAGTATTTTAGTACACTGTTTGGATCGTCATAGAACTTTTGCGAACCTCCTAAAAAATTCTCCTTCCAGAACTTTCAAGAAATTTATCGAATGTACAGGAATATTCTAGACACATTTCGCCACTAGTTTAGAACCATATAGACTTTCGGGAATTTTCTAGAACTTTCTAGAGCAGGTTTTTCCCGAAGCTTCTAGACTCACCGACACAGCCGGCGCGCCTATTTTGAAACCATCTCATAACAAAACAATGTGCTAGAAAGCACATTTTCGTCACCCACTCCCACCCACGCACAGCCACCCCCACCAAACTCGCATATTTTCGATGTGACACCAAGGGCTTTCCACCACCATAAACACCGTTGGGTGGTTGTGGCTGGTTGTGGAGAAAACTTGGCGGGTAGGGAAACACGGTTTTCTTTTTATATATATCCATGCTATATACATATATATATATATCTATTGTATATATATATATATATATATATATATATACTATACATATATATATATTGAATTTAACGATGGTACTGTTGAACAAAACGGTAGCGTGGCAGGTAATATCTATGAAAAAAAGACGGGCTGTGGAAGAGGCGGGCTACCTATGATGCGCCATTCCGTTCTCTCGTATCGACTATACCGCACGTTTTTTTCCCGTTTTTGTCTTTCTATCTAACTTGTTACAATCGTAACCTGTATAATATTAAATAAAATATCTTAAAAAGATATTAACTGAAGCAACAAACCATTGTAAGTACAAATGCCTTATTTACTTCGAATAACTACCACAATCTCAATCACACTCTCATAAATAAACTTAGGACGTTAACTTTTACGTCCGTTCAATGTTCATATTACAATATTTTGAAACAAACCAGGTTACAGTTGGCGAATCATTATTTTTTTTGTAATTGTAATTAAAACGCGTTTCTTTAAGAATGTTCTTAGGTTTTCATGGCCACTCAAAATCTTCTATTTTGTGTCTTCTGGGGTATTATGCCGTGTTCTAACGACCTTCCTGGTGGACGTTTCGACACGGTATTGCTAGCCAATACTTAACATAACACTGACAACTTTCTACACGGTGTTTCTTTAAGATTACGAAATCATTAAGCAGCATTTGCGAATCGCGTTAATAACAAATTGTTCCGCGCACTGCACGAATATTTCAAAAAAGATGATTAGTTCGTCCACCAAACCAAGCCTATCTCGCCGTGACAAGCGCGTAGTGAAGCGCGCGACATTCCAGCATGATGGATTGATGTGTTGGGTGCGTCCGAGCGACGTACAATAACAATGGTCGGTGTATCATGACGTCACGATAGCGGCCGCAAGCCGCAGTGTGATATTTCACGCTGTAAATCTCCGAGTGCGACCAGTTTCGGTCGAATGTGTGTCCTTTTGATTGGGTGCTGCCACGGGGATGTCAGTCCATAATTACAGCTAAGGGTTGTTCCATTAATTATTATTAATTTTATTAATATCTTCCTGCATTGTTGTATGTATGTTAAAGAAAACAAAATTTAACCTCTAATTAATACATCGTCTACATACAACACTTACAGAGGATTTGGTATGGTAATAGTGTTTACTTATTTAAAAGGTTGATATGAAAAAATATACGTTTTGTATTGTGTCGCTCGCTGATCGCATCTTGAACTTGAACTCCCTGACCGAAAAGTATGAAGTATAGGGTAAAGTATACGATTCGTCGGCACGCTACAGTTTTGAATGTGAATGTGTGTCCTTTTGATTGACACAGGGATGTCAGTCCGTAAATTATTAATAATTTTATAAATATCCTCATGCATTCTTTTATGTTAAAGAAAATAACATTTATTTTTATGTGTAAATATACCTACTTTTTAACTTTGCTATTGCTTCGGTAATCAATCATATTTACATGTTATTACTATCAATATATATGATTCTTTACATATATTATTTTATTTTCTCTTTTGCTTTTGTATTATATAATATCTACTGTTTTTACTATCCACATTTTATATTTATATCCTCAATTAATTGTTTAATGTTATAGTTATGTAGTATTTTGTTTTATATCTTTATTTTATTCTAACTATATTGTCATCTGCCCATCTCGGCACAGGTTCTTCCTAATGAGATGAGCTACTCCATTTCCTTTGTCATGCATCAAGATGAAGATAAAGAAAAAAAATTAAGAAAAAAAAGCCTGAAGAGATTAAAGATTCTTAAAACACGCATCACTTTTAAGGGTGAACTAAGGGGTATTTTAACATAGGATGATTTCAAGGTCTCGGAATAGATGTCTCATGACGCATGTCTCATGACGCAGTTCTCGTAAAAGAAATTTTCCGAGAACTGCGTCATGAGGTCTTCTGAAATGTGTAGTATTTCTTTCTAAGCCTACCTAATAGATACGTCAGTAAAGGTACACACATGATAAGAACTTGAAAACTATCTTGCTACCTGTATAAGGTAGGGATTATCAGTTAGATAGTCCACAGTCATAAATGTCGGACAAAGATTATAATTAAACAATTTTTTTTACATGAAAGCATGTTCTGAGAACACAGTTACTAGATTTTGTCCCCAGAGAGATGATTAATTCATTAACAATAAATTATAGAAGTCTCAGAGATGAAGCTTATTTATGAATAGAAAAGTGGATGAAAGTCTCTCTTCAACTCATACAAGTTGCAAGCTCAGGTCTTGCAACTTGTATGAGTTGGCTTAAATGATTACTCTACATAATGCATCGCTCACCAATTCCATCGCAAGAACATCCACACATTATCAAATCTTGAAAGTTCTATATAAATTCGAATATTATGTACTATGGTCTCTGCTAGAGTCTTCCGTTGATTTTTTTTTCAATATCAAGTTAGTATACACAGCTTTCGTAACTAAAAAAAATAAAAAAATAATAATATAGAGGTATCATTACTAGTTGCGAAAGCTATGTATACTGACTTGTTAATGATAAAAAAATTAACAGATGTCTCTAGCAGAGACCATAGTAATATAAGAAAGGTTCTTGATTTGAACATACCTATATGTATACAAAACTTTAAAAAATGTGATAATCAGGGGATGTTCTTAATTTGGTATTGATGAACGTTGCATTGTGTAGAGACTTCCATCCACGTTTCTCATTTGTAAAATGGCTTCGTCTCTGTGAGACTTCTATAATTTATCATTAATTAAAGATTATAATGACTACCGTAGCTCTCTAACTTAAAAATAATTTTTATCATCGTTTTCGCAATCCTTGGTTCTCACTCTATTGACTGTATTTAAATGCCTTTATTTATTTATCTAAATAGAGTTTTCTAAATTGCTCAGCCATGGTAATGGACACCAAATAGTCGAGATAATTTTGTGCAGAAGATTCTGAAAGGCCGTGAAAATGTCGGTTTTTGATTTTACACCGCAAGGATAACTCAAGGCAAAGGCATTTCTGCGACAGTGTACAAGACAACATTAAGCTTTTGAATTTTGAGGTCTATTGTAATTGTTCACGTTTCAAGCTCAACAACTAATTGAAAACTATTGTTTTGAGGTATTGTCAAAGTTTTCCTTTGCGTAGAGGTGTACAGAGGTCTCAAATTCAACATTCTGTCTGTATACGCTTATTGATTTTCTTCTGTGAATTCTGTCGTCCCAGCTGTACACTTTGGCAAAGGTATACCAGGTTTCTACAACCCCTGTGGTGTTATTTTCAAATGATATGTGTCTCTCAGGACATAATATTTTACTTTTCTCAATGCTGCTCAGCCTATCTGAATAATATTTCCACCCGTATTTGTATTTAATAAATGCTGAGGCTGTATCATTATAACGTAAATATTTACCAAGCCTTTAATTTTTTTTCTTTTAAAAGTGACTAATTCTAAGGGGGCAAATGTATATTATATTAAATTTTATTCATCAATAAATTTGGTAAATAAATAAACATATTTGTATACAGATTGATATCACTCAAGTATTTGTGTCAGGAATATTTCTATTAATTACAATTATCATATTTTTAAAATTATAATTTTCCTTTTTGTTTACTTTATTACATACGCAGAAATAGCGTCACTTCAAAGAAAAATTATACTTCATTCAAATGAAATGTATCAATTTTTCAACGCGTCACACACAGAGCGACATTGGAATTTTATGTATCGATAAGAATGCCTACCGCGGTATGGAATTTAGTCTAAGTGTGCTATAATCACCATATTTTTTCTGATTTTGTTTTCCGCTCACCAACCTGATGTTATAGAGTGGTGATTAATATTTAAAACCTTTCTAAAAAAAAAAAATACATATGTCGAAAAAGTCCGCGATAAAAGCAGATCAGACATGAGGTTAACGTAAAGTAAGCATTTTTTGTTAACATGTCGGTGCCTAAAAATAAGTCTGCAAAATTTAGGTAAGATCTGTCAAACGGTGTAAATTTGTATTGAAAATGATACATGCATGATAACCTGTAACAATCGTAACTTGTAAAATATCAAATAAAATATGTTTAAGAGATATTGACTTCAATAAGCAATAATAACCATTCGAAGTATGAATGCCTTATTTACTTTGAATAACCACCAAAAAATGCTTTTCACGAATCCGCAAGAGTGTTATCACATTTAGTAAAATATGTTTGTATATTTATTCCTAATAAAAAACCTCATAAATAAACTTAGGACGTTAACTTTTACGTCCGTTTAATGTTCGTATTACAATATTTTGAAACAAACCAGGTTACGGTAGATAATTTCAATAAATTTTATGTAATTGTAATCAAAATGCGTTTCTTTAAGAATGTGCTAAGGTTTTCACGGCCACTCAGAATCTTCTTGTTTGTGTCTTCTGGGGTTTTATGCCGTATTTTTACGACCTTTCTAGCCGACGTTTCGGATCCCATGGCAGGGTTCATTATAAGGGCTGATGTGTTGTTGTGAGTGTTGGTGTTGTGGTTAAGCAATAGCTTGCAATACCGTATCGAAAGCAGGTATTGTAGCCAATACTTAACCACAACACCAACACCTACAACGACACATCAGCCCTGATGATGGACCCTGCAATGGAATGCGAAACTTCGGTCAGAAAGGTCGTAAAACACGGCATAATACCCCAGAAGACACAAACCAAAAGAAAATTTATCATTGGGGATGGTAGTGTAAAGGGGAAGGGGGGAATTTCGCATTTGTTATTTCCATTTAAGAAAGTATCAAATTAGTATGTGCCTCATACGCATTGATTATACATAGTAAAGGTCTTCCTTAAATTAAAAGAACTCTACTCGCCGGGTCCTAAATAATAATAATAATAATAATAATGGTAAAACTCGGTCAATTATAAAAAATGATTTTGTTTCTAAGCTATATTATTATTGTATACCTATATTGAATCATGTAAAAAATGTTATCCATAAACCTTTTCAGGCTTCTATAATATTTTAAATAAAATAAAAAAGTATTCGTTTATTTTAAAAAAAATACATGGTTATTTGGAAAACATTAAAAATCTCGAACGACTATATTCCTGTCTTGATTATGAGTCGAAAATGTTCAAGCTATCACGACCATATCAATAGTTACGGAGATATGCGGCATCAAAGTTTGCATTTTTTTCAATATTTATGACTTATTTTTTGTAAAACACTGGTCTATCATTACAGTAACTTATATCGATTACGAAAAAAACAAACAAACTACATAACTTCCAGCATACAAAGCTTCGAAGATTTATTTTAAATTTGCACAGTTTTGTTCCTTTCGTATTTTCTTTGGCATTTCGTTGAAGATTCCAATTCCATAGATTTAGACGTTTTTCTGAATGGCAGTCTCATTATATATTTTCCTCTTGTAGGATTTCGTGCTTATGTTGATATACTTCCATTTTATATACTCCCAGTGAGGATTATAAAAATAAATATAAATGATTAATTACGTATATCTCAGAATATTTTGAGTTTGTTCAAATCTTTCAGAACAGTGCTGGATTTATGTCACAGAGACATTATTAATCAATTAGTGTATATTATAGATATCTCACAGAGACGAAACTGTATTAATTATGGGAAAGTAGAGATA